>OMKN01013435.1:7832-17951 GCA_900302345.1 Melanonus zugmayeri | reverse complement strand
GTGGGAGGGGGGGAGAGAGGGAGGGAGGAGAGACAGAGCGAGAGGGAGGAAAGGGAGATTGGGAGATGAAGAGAGAACATGAAAGAGCGAGAGATAGGGAGGGAGATGGTGGAGGTAGTTGCCATTCTGTTTAGTGTGTTTTAATGGTCAGACTTGAAAGAACTTCAGACAAAGTTAAAAACAAACGTATTTCCAAACATATTTCCAGGCTTGTATTTCCAAACCATTTCTTTTCATTCTTTTCATTTTATTTGGCAACTTTTGTCACCTTATCACAAACTTTTTATGGGATTTTTATATTTTTTTCTCTCACAGTACGAGCAAAAAGATGAACACAGAGATGAACTTTCTATTACTCAGATCAGCTCAGGAACCATATCTGCCCATTAAAAAGGTAAGGAACATACGTATACCCTCAGCATTGAGGAGTCTAAATTAAATTCCATTACCGTCACCCAATCCCAAGGTCACCGCTGCCTTTCGGTTCCTTTCTTTGCTTCCGTTTATTGGCGAATATCTTTGAGGTCGGCCATTTGAAAGTGAATCGGCGGTGGGAAGAGGGAGGAAGCGTGTGAAGACGTGGGGCTGGGGGTGGTTGTGTTGAGCTGAGATATATTGGGTGTAATTTAACTGTCCCTGTCGAGTGATTATCCGTTCCAATTTCAGAAGTCGGCGAGTCTCAAGTCTCAAGAGAGCGAGAGCCAGAGAGAGAGAGAGATTTAATCTCGATAACTTTGTCATTATAAGTTATCAGCGGCAAGAAGCTCTAGGTTCGTCTATCACTTAACCCTTTCGATTTTGTGAGAAAAAGACACAAGCATACAAAAAATAAATATTCAGAAGAAATCTACCTCTGCAGGTTAGATCCAACAGTCTGCTTTTTGTTTCCTCAGTTGTAAAACTTGTATATAGCTAACATTTTATCAAAGTTAAATACACTAGCAAATAGTAAACCAGCTTTTTGTAACTATTTTTATTTGATTGACATTTAGCAAATGTGAAATGCTTGAATTTGTTTGAGAAGGGTGAAAAATAAGTCATAGCAGCAGAAAAACAACACATTTCATTTTGATGTATAAGTGAGGTTGGATTTGATGACCTTTTGTTTTGGAACAAGCAGCAACCGACAAGGCTCCATGTTTCTTTGATGCTGAAGTAACCAATTAATCAATCAATCAATAACAGTATGTGGGTATTAATGAGATTACAGTGCCTGACCTGCCGCACCTCACTGTCAAAGAATACACATGCCCCGAAGGATGAATGAGAATAAGTGGCAAGTCTAGGATATATGGTTATGTAGGAGCCTATTACAGTAGGGAGCTTATTATAGGAAACATCCTAGCTAGGGACCTTCATTTGGTAACTTTTGTGTATGGAAATGTTTCTGGTTGTTGTGTTCTTCGACATCCTTTTTTTCATTCAGTCACCAACAGGGAGTTTAATTTCATTACGTTAATGCACTGCAATATAACTGAGACAACTTTACTTTAGCTTCAGTTATGCATTTTTATTTTATATACGAGGGTGGAGTGAAAAGGGCGTGGCTTGGCATCGGCTCGCAAACAAAGGGGGCGAGGCGGTTAATTCCTGGGATTGATGCAGCTGTGGGTGGTGAGCGTAATGAAGTTACCTGTATATATACTCATGGTTGTTTGCTCTCCCACACAGTGAGGCTGGATCCTACGCTCATGTGGAGGAGACTCTGCCCGGGGAAGCTCTGACCACCGCTCACGTCTTGAAGCAGATTAACTGGGTGCCGGGGGACCGGACCCTCTCATATGCTCAGCGGGTGCTGGAAGCACCGTAGCCTTCCCCATGCCACCGCCAAGTGGGCTATGTGCCACCGGCTCACTACCCTCAGGAGAGGATGGTTGGGGCCATCTCATCCTCCGTCGCCCCCCACTGCGGGCCTGCGCCGGACCACACCCCACTTTCACCCACACACATCTGCACCACACACACCTCCTCTGCCCGCCTTCGCTCTAACCCCCCTTTCCCACAGGATCCGGCCTCAGCCTCAGTCCCAGGGACTCCACGGGGAGCCCCTCAAGCGCTGAGGCAGGAGTGCTGGCGCCGTGGCGGCCTCGGCCACTGGCAGCGCGAATGGAGGTCAGGTCGCCCCAGGTGGTCTTGGTCGCTGCCGCCTCAGCCTCTTCCCCGACCGGGAGGGTAAGGATGCAAGGGGGTATACATCAGGCTTTGTTGGATTCGGGGAGTTTGCAAAGCCTGATTCACCAAAGCCTGGTTCGGCCCGGGGCTTTATTGGAGGCATCGTGGGTGGATGTTAAATGTGTGCATGGGGATGTGCATAGTTATCTGGCTGTGACCATCGAAATTGTCATGCAGTAGTCGCAGTAGCAGTTGTCATGTTCCTACACTTTGTTATCACCAGGGACAGATTATATAGGATAAATTGTGACACACAGTCAGGGGAAGAGATGAGTCAGTTACTCGTTCCTAAAAATCGTCAGGAAATGGTTTTCCAGGTGGCTCATCATAGCCCAATGGCAGGTCACCTAGGCTGCGAAAAAACACGTGAGCGGTTCATGGCCCGTTTCTATTGGCCAGGCATTTACAATTGACTTTGCACCAGGAGATAAAGTTCTTGTATTGCTTCCCACGTCCAGCTCAAAGTTACTCGCTAAGTGGCAAGGGCCCTTTGTGGTCACATGGTGGGTTGGGGGCGGCACATATCCATCACCTCAATCTCCTTAAATTATGGAATAAAGTGCGCCCGGTTGCATTGTCGACGTCCGTAATTCAGGAGGGTGAGCTGGTCGGAGGTCCCAAAATCAAACCAATCCAACCCGGTCCCCTGTGATAGACACCTTTCTCCTCGTCAGGCAGCCGAGGTCACCGAGTTGCAGCAGCGTTTTGCTGACGTCTTCTCTCCGTTGCCGGGCCGCACTTAGCTCATTGATCACCTCATTGAGACGTCCCCTGGCGTGACTGTTAGGTCGCGGCCGTATAGATTGCCTGAACATAAGCGTAAAATTGTGAAGGAGGAATTAAAGGTCATGCTGGAAATGGGGGTAATAGAAGAGTCGCACAGTGGCTGGTCTAGCCCCATCATGCTTGTTCGCAAGTCCGATGGGTCTATTTGCTCCTGTGTTGACTATAGCAAGGTGAATGTGTCAAAGTTTGACGCATATCCAATGCCTCGCCTCAACGCGCTCCTGGATCAGTTAGGCACAGCTCGTTTTATTTCGACACTGGATTTAACCAAGGTCCTTTGTCTCCAGAGTCGAAGGAAAAATCTGCCTTCTCTCCTCCATATGGGTTATACCAATTTAACACACTTCCTTTTGGGTTGTTCGGAGCCCCTGCCACGTTCCAGCGCCTCATGGATCGGGTGCTCCGTCCACACGCTGAGTATGCTGCTGCCTACCTTGATGATGTCATCATTCATAGTAACCCCAGGCAGCAGCATAGTCAGCGTGTCCATTTCTTTGTTAAACCCTGGGCGTGAGTGCATGATCGCTCACAACGAGCATATTTTATTACATTCTGTTGTTGGTTAGATGCTTATTTTATCAATTAATATGTCTATAATGCTCTATTTTGTGTTTATATTGCTAGTTGTGTTTATTATATTATATTTACTGTGATGCTTCTGGCTTGAGCTGAGCAACTGTAACAAAAAATTTCCTCCGGGATCAATAAAGTCATCTGTATCTGTATCTGTAACCTTCCTCCACAAATAGGTTCCCTAACAAGGATGGTTCCTAGAGAGGCACCAAGGTTACAGGAAGTCTCCCAGGATGCCACAAACCCTCCCCTCCCGGCAGGGGGGGGTTCTGACATGCTAAACAACCGCCAACCCCAACCACAGTTGTGTGTATCGCAGCGTCCGAAAAAAACACCTCAATTAATGCCGCAAGGTCAGTGTTGAGGCAATAAGGGATTGCAGCGGGGATTATGCTATGGCTATTAGCCAAACAACAACAACAGCATCAGCAGCAGCAGCGATTTGGCCACAACCGCTAGTCGCTAGTTTGTCTTTCTCTCTTGGTCCTTTGGCTGTCTCAATTAAGCTGCAGTTTCTTGAGCATCCCCCACCCCCCAGGCGATGGCGGTCAATGGGGTGCGGGGGGAGGGCGCATACAATTTATTTGATACTCTTCACCTGGATGGTTTCAGTAATAGTGACAAACGAAAGGGAGATGTTTGGATGCATGTCTGGCGTGAAGTGGCTGCGTGTGTGCGTGTGTGTGTTATTGATTCATCATCCCTTTGAGGGCAAACACAGGCGCGCCACTGTTAATTTCAACCTTTGGGCTGCATAATTGAAATCATAATAACAGTAATAACAGTAAGTAGTAATAGAATACTAAGTTATTCTATTAAAAGGGTTATACATTCTTAATAACTGCCAGACAATGCTTGTGATGTTATTTCCAATGATATATATATATATATAGATATATATATATATCTATATATATATATATATCTATATATATATATACACAGACACACACACACACACATTAGAGCCCGACCGATATATCGGTCATTATTTGACTTTTTGACGACATCGGGATCGGCAGTTATGCAGCCAATGTGTCCTGATTTTTAAATAAGTATAAAAAGTAGAGCAGACTGCAAACTGTGCTCAACACTGAATTTGAATGTGTGGTTCACTACATTATACACATAATATCATTTCTTACGTCATAAGCCGTGAAATAACCGGTGTGCAGATCCACACGTGTAGGTTGGCGATCATTTTCATTTCAATTTCATCATTTTCATAAACAATCCAGACACACGGAGTAAAATCAGTTTAACCATTTATTCTATATACACACACACAATACAGTAATGACCACTGTCTAACTTATTATTTGTTATCCAAAGCTTAGTTACCACAGCGCTGCTTCCCAATAGAGGATCCGAGAATAGCGTGGCTGTCCTGTGCTCTGCCTGCCATATGGATGCATGCAGAGCGTATCACAGGATAATGTGTATTATCCATACAGTCTATGGCGTAGCCAGAAATTAAATTGGTGGGCCTGCAGGTGGGCCTGGATAAAAGTGGGTGGGCATTGGTAGAGTACAGAGTTTCACTCGCGGTAGGCACGGTGCATACAGGATTACGGCTGCCGGAGAAACTAAGCTTTGTGGGACAAAAAAAACAAAAACGGAGCAGCTTGATTGGCTTGGGTGGGCATGGGCAAGAAGTGGGTGGGCCTAGGCCCACCCATATCTACGCCCCTGGTCTATGGTATTATCCGTTATAGCTCCTTTCCTTAGTGCGTGAGTGAGTGTTTGCCTCTCATTCCAATAAACAGTAATCCCACTGATTCATTCTCCTTTGTTAAAGTGAAGTTTCATTTATTCTATGCTCTTTACAGTCTTCCTTCATGTCTCAAGTTATTGACATGGTCAGAAAACCATGTGGCTCCACTCTTAACTAGTCCAAACTAAACTAAACCATGTGGCTCCACTCTTAACTAGTCCAAACAAACAAAAACGTGTGGCTCCACTCTTAACTAGTCCAGACTAAGCTCTGTAGTGCTCTGTTTACATGCCTTGTGTCTTTTCTTAAAGGCACACAATGCATTTCCGTCTGCCAGACTACTTAGTCTTCTTAAACTGCTAAAATAGCAGTTTAAAAAAAAAGTTAATTTCATGTGTGTATTTTATATTTAGGCCTACTTGTTTGCTCAATCATAGTATAATTCAAGTTAAATGTTTAATATATATATATCATTTAATATAATCTTTTACATTCTTTGTATCTATCACAAAGTTAGTTACGTTTTTCAAATAGTTTTGAAAATGTTGCACAAAATATCGGTCAAAACATAAGTAATTGGCGGGCTAGGACTCTCCAAAATCGGTATCAGTGGCAAAAAAGTCATATCGGTCAGGCTCTAATATACATACATACATATAGATCTAATACATACATACATATGTATATATGCACACACGCACACACATATTCAACGAATGGTTTAAACGTATTCATTCCATTGCCATGCACACACAGCACAGCTAGCTGGCTAGGCTTCTCATCCTACAGTATTAAAGTGCTGATTTTGAACGGAGGTCAGAGCTATAGGTGTGAAGAGTTTGTTTTGGCCCCGGAGTGAAGCGAGAGCGAGTTCTCTCTGGCAGTTCCCTCTGCCCTCTGGCAGAACTCACTTAGTGCCGCTTTAAGGGCACAGCTGCTATTCCTCTGTGGACCCTTCAATAAATGCAACAACCGGCACCTGTGTTAATCCTGGTTCTGAACCCTACGTGATATACCAGCCATTCATGGGGGCTTTCTTGACTCAAACTGCATGGCAACCTGCAACCTCGAACCTGCGTGCTACGTACTATGCACTACAGTATGTATGGTTTTCTGGCGTACTTTTAGTATGCGAGCCAAAAGTATGCATTTTTCTGGACATACTACGGCGTCGTGGAATTCAAGCTGGCGGTCGGCATTGATGGCGACACGCTACAAACCCAGGGTGGTCAGGGTCATGGCATGATGAATATGTATGCATACGAAGTTCAGATAACAATGGCAATATCATCTTGAAATGTTGGTGATTCTTTTTATTTAAATCAATACAGCGAAACAACTAACTCAATGCTTTAAATAGAGAGGCTGACAAAAGAGAAAGAACATTTACATTTTGATGCCTGCACTTCTGCTTGCTAATCAAGTAGCCTACTTTGGTTTTCAAATGCGTTGTGCGGCAAGATTTGATTTCAAGCATGACCTTCCCAACCCCGATTATTCCAGAGTATTAAATTATGCTGTCAATTATGATGACACTGCCATGGGCGTGTCGGATGATTTCTTCATTGTAAATGCAGCCGGTTTCCATCCCAACACCAAATATACTCCGCAGAGTGGAGTTGGGGGTGTATGTACCAGTAGTTCGGGGCACAACTTAAAGTTGTAGCGAATGAGGAGGTGTTAAAAAGAAGAAAAATAACGAATGTTTAGAACAAAATGCTAACCTTTTATTTCCGATTCAGCCACTCTGCACTCTCTCCAGTTGTTTTTTTAACTAGGTTGTGCAGCACTAGAACCTTTGTTGTAGCTTTAGGGTTAGGTTTTAGGTTCGTGTGTTATTTGTCTTTACTTTCGTCTTTCTCTCGCTTTTTGACACCACACACTAGGGTGCACTAGGGTTGTTGTTGAGCGTAACTGCTCACTTTCTTTCCTTCCCTCAATGTTCACACCAGCATGTGCATGTGTCGTTTAAAAATCCAATATTTATTCAAGGCCATCTTTGGGTAATATGTGCGAAAATAATATGTAGAAAAATTCTAATTATAGATACCAAACGTGCCCACAATACCCTTGTACCACTGTAGACTCCACTAGTGAAGATAACGCACATGGACCCTGGCAGCATCATTAGCGCCATGAGCGACACCCGCGTTGTCCTAGGATGACACCTCTGAGAAAGGGGTGCGTTTGATTGATTTCGATGGGCGACGTATTGGAAGGAAAGACACCCGTTGGTGCCATGACACTCTGGGCCTGAGTCTTAGGCTTATGCCTAAGCTAGCCATGTCGCTACACCTAAGCTAGTCCCCTCACTACATCAAAGCTAGTCACATCGCTACGCCTAAGCTAGTCACATCGCTATGCCTAAGCTAGTCACATCGCTACGCCTAAGCTAGTCATACATATATGACATATATACATATATGACAGATATGAGTGGACTTGAAACGTACTACCTGTATACAAACTGTTTCCTATAGCATCGTAACATTTTTTTAGAATCAGAAAAACTTTTATTGATCCCCGGGGGGGAATCACGTTACAGTTGGGTCACGTTACAGTTGCTCTATTCTCCATTTTTCAGAAACTTTCTTGTGTGCTTGATCAAATGCACAGACAGATCGCAAGGAAGATATTAGAAAGGACTTAAAACTTTTTCTTCCATTTCCTGTGATTCTCTTATGAGTATGCTCTTCCTACACAAACACTGTGTCTGGTATAACTTATTATGTATCTTTTCAAGTTGGAATCAAACTCCCACTCGAATGCACACACACACACACACACACACACAGACACACACACAGTCTTGCAGATACTAGCAAAACAAAACCAGCTTTATTCTCGTTTTTGGCAAAAAAACATTTTTGATTGATTTTTGATTGTCACAATATAGTTAGAAGACATTGTTGACTATATGGATTGGACTTACAGGGTTTATTATAGTAAGCTTCAAATCATCAAATCAGAAATAATTTCAATCTTCACTCAATCATTCCTGCATTCACCCTGTGTGTGTGTGTGTGGTGTGTAATATATACATGTAGCAATTCTCCCTGCCACATTCCACTGACAGTGGCTTTTTCAGGACTCCTCCGTTGAAAAGGACACGGGTAGTTGTTGGAAACCGGTTTATTGTAGAGTTGCAGGATGGTTTGTTGGCAGAGCAGATGGTACATTTGCTGACATGTCTGCGCTCCTCCTGAGTGTGTGGTGATGGCGGGTTTAACCTGTGGGCCTTGATTACTTAATGTACCACAGGTGTGCAGCCTCACCTCAGCCCCAGAGTCTAATCAGCCTGAGTCGGGCCTCAGGTGAGGCTGCTTAAACCAGCCAACACTCCACAATACATAATATATCACATATATACACACTTGTAATCAGTAGATACCCCATTAACTTCTGCTAGAAATGTGTACACACACACGCGCGTGTGTGCGTGTGTCCATGCACCCACACACTGGTGGGCGCATGGACCAACGCTGCGCCGTGCAGAAATGATTGCATCCGTCAGAGGCAAATTGAACGGCTGAGAAGGTCTTGCTGTGAACAACACTGCTTCCCTCCCCCTCTCACCTCTCAACACCACAGAGCGCGCACACACACACACACACACACACACTCACACTCACACAGCCAGCAGCAGCAGCAGCGGCAGCCTGTGCTGTTGGCTAACCACAACAGAAGGGTGTGTCGACAGACCCCCTGCGTGAAACAGCGGCGGTGAAGGGCTCTTTCTCGCCATCCCTCGCGGTGTCAACATGGACGTTGTTGGAGAAGACACCCCCTGCCGCTTAAGGGCGCCCCCCAGAAGCCAATAAGTCGGGGGGGCGGGGGTGTTGTAGTGTAGTGGCTATAGGGCCGTTTGTCTCCCCAGTCTACAGCTTCTTGGTTTGATACCCCCCCGCCCCATGCTTGTGCAAAATGCCCCTAGACCCCCACCTGCTTCTCAGCGACATGTATCTGGATTCACTGTAAGACACTTTCGGATGAAGCGTGGCCTTTAGCAAAACAGCGCAGGACGTGGCCTTTTCCACCCACCATTGTTGCATTCAGGACACGAGGCAGCTTTCTTTGTTGTGGTTCGTTTGCTTTGCCTCTCTGCCTGCCGATCTCACTCCAACCTCTCGGAGCCACAATTATATTTGCTTCACAGGATTGCAGATCACTGACGGTTGTTGGGTTTTCGTTTTCCCTTTTTCCATTGCACGAAGCAGCTTTGTGTGAACAGTTGTCCCAGAATCATCCATACGGCCAACGCCCAACGGGGCTCACTGTTATTTACTAGTTTACTATTGAGTCATTTAGTTGATTGTATCCAAAGCAACTTGCAGTGAATTCAGATACATGTCAATAAGGAGCAGGGAGGGGTTAGGGGCCATCTTGCTCAGTGATGCCTACAGGTTAGGCTGCGGACATTGGGGTATTGAACCCTGTGCTTTTCGTCATGGAGTCACCCTAATCACTACATTATCCTGCCCCCATAGAAGTACAATATTTTCCCCCCTATCCCTCTTTCCTGCCCTTGACTAATTATTGCTAGAAATGCCAGTTTTCCTACACATGGTATTTTGTATGCATTGGAACGCAACATAATTTTCTCTCTCTCTCTCCCTCTCGCTTGCTCTCTCGCTCTCGCAGTCTCGCTGTCTCGCTCTCTCCATGTGGAATCCGAGAGACTGTGTGTCTGTGACCCAGCATGCCAGCATTAGCTCTGGTGGACTGACTGCACAATGAAATGAGGATTAAAAACCCTTGTTGGACGGCGTCCCAGAACCCATTGGAACATGGAGAGAGGAGCCCGCGTCGTCAACGCCGTCCGCGGACAGATTTCCTTTCGGGCGCGCGCGAGACACCAATCCGAGGCCCTGGCT
>OMKN01013434.1:0-11036 GCA_900302345.1 Melanonus zugmayeri | reverse complement strand
GGATATAAGCGCTAGCACCCCCCCCCCCCCCCTCAACAATCGCGAGCGGAGGTACACGCGCTAGCACCCCCCCCAATCATCCTCCGTATGGCCCTCAAAGGATGTTCTAAAATTCAAAATGGCCCTTGACATGAAAAAGGTTCCTAGAGGATCGCGATCCTGCCCTAGAGGATCGCGGACCCCCCACCATAGTCTCCAAAAATCCTGTGGGAAACACTGTGTGTACCCCATAACTATATATGTATCGTGTGTACCGTAGCCAACCGTGTCACTGACTTGAACTTGAACTGTGCTCAGGCTGACGAGCCGGCGGTAGAGCGTAACGAGCAGCGATTGGCCGCCCTGAGGGCGCTCAGCACCAAGGTGGCGCCACTGAAGCTGCGCAGAGTCCCGCCCACCAGGCCCACCACCGCGCTGTCGCTGTGTGAATGGATGGACCAAGGGGTACGACGGTTACTATGGCGCTATGACGTTGCTGTGACAACGTGATAGTGTCGTGACATTATCATGATAGATATGACGTTGTCGTGACTTATGACATTATCATGACATAATCATGACATTATAATGACAAAATCATGACATTATCATGACGTTATCATGATGGTATCATGACATCATGACAGTTACCATAACATAATCATGACATTATCATGACGGTTATAATGATGGTTATCGTGATGGTATCATGACATTATCATGACAGATATCATGACAGTGGCATGACGGTTAGCATGATATTATCAGGATTTATCAGGATTTATTTTGATTTATGACATAATCATGGCATTATCATGACATATATCTAATCTAATCCAGGACTTGGTTACTCCTGGAGAGAAGCTGGCCTTGAAGTCCAACTTGGATGACAGGAAGTGGGTGGTCCAGAGGAGCGGAGGGAAGACCATGACCCTACCAGGCGCCTGCATCATGATCCCGCCCCCGGACACTGAGGCCATCAAGAGAGTGGACAGGTACAGAGGGCCACGCCCATATATAGGCTGACACTCCCATATATAGGCTGACACACCCATATATAGGCTGATATGCCCATATATAGGATGATGACATGCCCATATGTAGGACAGCATGCCCATATATAGGATGACATGCCCATATATAGGCTGACACACCCATATATAGGCTGACATGCCCATATATAGGATGAGGACATGCCCATATGTAGGACAGCATGCCCATATATAGGATGACATGCCCATATATAGGATGATGACATGCCCATATGTAGGATAGCATGCCCATATATAGGATGGCACACCCATAACAATCCATCCATAATTCTACACTATAAAATACTTTCACAAAAATACCAATTTACCATTTTTGTTTGTGTGGTCACATGACCCTTCCGAAGTGACAGTGGCGGTTATGAGTTTTTCTGTATGTGTCTGTGTCCATAATGTTTGCCTATCTGTTGACTTTGGCCTGTTTGTGTGTGCTTTAGTTTGGAGCAGGAGCTGACTGACTTGAAGAGGCGTCGGGCGACCCTGAAGACCTCCTTGAGGAGCGTTGAGGTGGACGTGGTTCGTCCCCAGAGAACCCGTGAGTCCAAACACACCTACCCACCGGCCCACCAGGTTGGGTCCTGGTGGACCTTTCAGTATCCCATGTCAGAAAACCTCCAGTGGAGCGTTGGTGTGTTTTGAGCATATCAAGTTAGAGATGGTTACGTTTAGGTATAAGGATGGAGATTTAAGGTTTAAGTTAGCGTTGGTTAAGTGTAGATATAAAGTTAGAGATGGTTAACTTTATTATGTTAGGTAGCAACATAATATTTATGTTAAGTATAGGTATTAGATTAGAGATGATGAAGTTTAGGTATAAAGATGGAAATAGTTACGTAAGAGATTGTTAAGTTTAGGTATTGACTGGGTTAGGGGTCTGAGTTATGAGAAAGTCCTCTAACAGGCTCTGTCTGGTCCTGCTCAGTGTCTGTACAGAGTTCTCCTGATGACAACAAGGCCGGGCTGCTGGCCAGCCAGCTGGACAAACTCTGGGAAGACCTGGACTGGAACGAGAAGGAAATCCTGGGCCGGCTTCGGTCCCCACTGGACCGAGGCAACCCCACACAGGACCTGGCCAACCGGCTGAAAGAACATGAGGTGAGATTAACAATCTGGTCTATACACCGGAGGTCATCAGATAAATTTTGATCTGCATACTCATTTAAGTAACATTGAAAATGTATTGACAGTTCCACGTCACCAAAGTAAAAGTCCTTCCAGGCAGGATGCAAAATAATCAGTCCACCAGCCAAATGGCTAATGAATGTTCAAAAACCTACCAGCCACACTTGCATATTTTACCAGCATTTGGCTGGTGGCTGGTGCTAATTTTGTGCCCTGCTTCCAGGTTACTCTGCCCATGTGATGAGCTAATAGATGTCATGAATTGTTCATATCTGTGCTTGTGATAATTAGCACACTTGGTAGACTCTAGTACTACTAATAATAATTAATAATAATGATTGCATTTTCAAGATACTCAAAGCGCTTTACATAGTGAGTTTGTGTGTGTGTGTCGGGGGTCACACCTCATCCACTACCAGTGTGTAGCACTCACCTGTGTGATGCATGGCAGCCAGTATGCGCCAGAACACTCACCACACACTGGCTCTCACAGTGGAGAGGAATGATTAAACTATTCAATTAGAGGCCGGGGGATGATTAGGGGGCCATGTTGATACAAGAGCCAGGTTGGGAATTTGGCTAGGACACCGGGGTTAGCAACCCTAGCACTGAAACATTTGACCGATTAGTCAATCAACTGAAAATGAATTGATTATAATGTTATGTTATTTATCAAGTAGAAATATCCAAACATTTTCTGTGTATATATCTTCAGGAATGCAAATAATGTGTTGAATGAATACAATAATAGATAGATGAATGAATCAATAATGAGAATCAGTTACAGTACTAGTTGGCCTCAACATAGTCTCTCAAATCAGACTTCAGATTAATACCTAAAGTCTGATGGTAGACGAGCTCAAATCTGGATGAACGGGGCGTTTTGCTTTATATTTGTTTTGACCAATCATGTTGCTGGAGGCAGGGATCTGTAAGCGTGTAACTGGCGAACACAAACTTGGCCAACAGTAGTAAATTGTATAAAAGTGTCTAAAGTTTTCAAATCAACAACCCTGTAGACTGGCGACTGTAGAAATTATCTTATTAAAGTGACTGGACACCTGGCTTGAAATAATAAAAATGTATATATGATATCATAGTTGGGTCTCATAAAGCATCCACAAAAATGGGAGTGAAAAAAAACGTTCATAGCTATTAGAAAACCTAGATCAAAAAAGCTGCTTATTATGCTGTTGGCACTTTGCCAAGACGGTGTGGGCGTTCTGATTGACTTCTCCCTGGCTCCGCCCATGTCAAACAAGCTCTCATTTCCACAACAATGGCGCACGCTGCAGTCGGTGTAGTCCAGCCCTATATGTTTGAGCCGTGTGATTCATCAGAGGATGAGGCAGAAGCCTCAAAACAATTCATTTGGTCACTGAACGGTGAGTTACAAAATGCTTTGCTATCCGGACGAACCGAGCCGAGCCGCCTCAGGGCGCATCTCGACGAACAGGAGCCCCCTCCGTCCTCCGGCCGAGGTCGTCCACCGGCTGCTGTGCCCCGACGGCGCCTAGCAAGGCTCCCGGGGGGGCGGAGGGGGCTCCTGGCCGCGCGACAAGACGCGCCCTGAGGCTCGGTTCTTCCAGATAGCGAAGCATTTTGTAACTCGCTGTACATTTCAGCACAAAGAAATAATTCATTAAAAAAATCCGGCTCAGTTGGAAAATTAAAGAATGACGTCATCCTCAGCGGTAGACGTGACCCAGGGAACCACAAACCACCATCATGGGAACAAATACAAAAAAATCATAATCGCTACGTAGAGAATGAGCTGAGACGCAAAGAGGCAGATTGAGAGCAGAGAGGTGGGAGGGGAAGTGGGGGGGTTGGAACAACTGACAACATTTTCTATGATTGGTTTGTGGATCTTGTCTCTTCTATGATTGGTTCATAGTTTTGATGATGCGATTGGGTCATCACTTATTACGAAATAAGTGATGAGCATAATACCGCCCAATTCAAACCCAACATCAGGAACGATTAAAAACCGTAAGTAATATTTCAGACATGGATTGAAACTAATGTCTAAGACTATTTAGATGCTTACTAGTATGTACATAAGACCCTAAATTACATAGTTAGAAGGTTTTTGTGGATTTGGGTGTCCAGTCACTTTAAAATCCCCTTCTGAAAGATTCATCCACTCGCACAAATGAGTTTACTTCAACGAAACAGGAAACAAGGCGTAACTCCACCCCCAGTTGCAGTTTCTGGTTTCCAGCCCAGGCTCTGTGCCATCTCCCCCCAGAAGTTTTGCTATAACATAGTAGGACTGCTGGATCCGAGAATAGACTCCACATAACAGGGAGGACTTTTACTTTGTAAATCTGGAAGTTCCACCTCAGTAGTGGCCACTGTGGTGGAAAATCTTGAACTGCCAATGATTAGACCGTTTGGTTTCGTAGAAATGATAATGATTTATTGTTTGATTATATAAAGTATATACAAAATATTCTGCGCAGAAGGGTCTCACAATCCGACACGCATTTGATGCTAGTCAAAGAGCGAGAGCCCCGAATACAGTTTGCATAGGAATATTATAGTGAAAAAGCCACACCCAAAGGAGCCAGTCTCCTCGTCCCATGGACACCTGTTGATAAGAAGTTGGGCTTCACACAAAGATACTATTGTAATTAATCAAGGCCGAATCCTCTACCTTACAGAGTTCAACTCAATGGAAAAATACAGAAATGCACTATCATGTACGCACTGTTGTCAGGTCACATGATGTACAAAGGCAGATCATAGTTTAACATAGAGGACATAGAGAATTTCCATTACACCACTTGTTCCTAGTCGTCGTACACCTGTACCAGCCTATATTACATGAGAATCAATATGCGTGTTTTCATCTTCCAGAAAACCACTCTGGCCGTGAGACAGCTGGAATCAGCGAAGGCAGCCGTCCACAGGGAGATGGCACCCATGGTTTCCCAGCAGTCCCTGGGACCCACCACCGCCACGCTTCCCGTCAAACTGAACGTCATTAACAGCAAGTTCAATGACATCAACACCCTGACAGAGCTTTATGACAAGAAGTAAGGGGCTGGGGAGTCATGTTAACTAGTGGGGGGGTTTAAAGAAGATTAAAGACCTAGCTGCCAGTTATGTGTTACCATGGTAATTTCACTAAGTTACTTTAATTTAGTTTCTAATCATGTTTTTTTATGTAGCGAAATAAATGATGGGAATATCAGTCTTTTGTTCAGCCATTTTGAAATTATCTAACTAGATGAGGAAGGGGTGCAAGGAGCGCCAGTGAAGAATTGCAGTGGTTAGTTGCTTTTTATTTAGTGTGGGTGACTTGAAGAAGGCGGGTTCTCCATCACTCATTTGCGCCTGTCTTTCTCTCCCGCCAGAGCCACTGCGTCTATGTTTCTGGAGAAACAGCTCCACCATGTGGACGGAACCGTCTCTGCGTTTGAGGAGCAGCTTGCCAAAGACGGCCCAGTCTCAGACTCTCCCAGTGCCCTGCAGGAGCGCAGCAAACAGCTACAGGTGACATCATCCTAGCCAGCCAATCAACAAATTTTTTGCAACAACAAAACACATGATCCACACTACTGCCAAACTAGCCCAACAGCTGACCAATTTATGGCCACCTGATTAGCTAGTTTGGCAAGTAAAAGCTAGGCCTACACCATAAACGGAAGCTATAATATAAGATAATGAAATTAGAATGTATAATAAATGGCGTTCTTTATTTCTTTATTTATTATTTTGTTAGTAAAAGCACAAAGTGCATATACAAAACATTATGATTAATAATTGTATTAGTAGTAATAATAATAGTATTAAGAGTATTTGCCTGGTTTTCCATCTATTTCCATGGCTCTGGGTCAAACAGAGTATGCATAAGGAGTTGGTGTCACAGCAGGACGACATCTATAAGCTGGGCAGGGAGCTGGAGCTGACGCAGCAGTCCAGTAGCGCCCTGCAGAAGATCTTCAACGAGTACTGTCCCGATATCCACCACCAGGGGGCGCGTGTGAAGCAGCTGAGGAATCGCTACACCAACGTGAACAATCAACTGCAGGAGAGGTGAGAGCTGTGTGAGAGTATTGTCTGAGTTTGACTACCAGCCAAAAGGTTCTTTGTTCGATTCCCAGTTTCATCAGTTTACCTGTAAGCATTCTTACTCCTTACTTCTACCTGCTCCTGAACTCAACTTGTGACCATACTCTAGTAGCCAAAATAACAACTGCTGTCTAATTTAGTTAAATGCTATGCTAATGTTAACTGTACCTCTATTTTAGGGCAATGCTCATCCAAGAGGCTAACAACAAGAACCAAGTGTTTCAGAGTGCAGTCCAGTCGCTCAATTTCTTCCTGGTCAACCTCCCCAACAACAACATCCTAGCCACTGACGGCACGGCTCAGATCAACAACAAACACAACTCCCAGAAGGTAAGCAAACAATAAGAGTTCTCTTATTGGTCCTGGGATTACATTTAAAGTTTTTTGAATGAAGAACTCAATCATGGTCTTTCAGTATCAACTGCTGTGATGCAGGTGTGGTATTTCTTCGTCCTTGGTAACTGAGTTGTGTTTTTCGTTTTGTGTAGAGAATTATGGTGGACATCCAGAGAAAGGCGGATGACTTGGAACGAGTCAAGGAACATTCCCATGATCTGCAGAGCGTCCTCAATGTGAGTATAGAGAATATTTTAATGTCCCGTCTCACTTGCAATGGGCCTAGCAGCCATCTTGGTTCTAAACACTAGCTGACCCACATTTACATCGCCATCTAACTATCTCTATTACATCCTTTTGTTGTTTTACACAATATGTATTTATTGTTTCAGGAGTATGATGTCAAATCCAACAAGTTTCAGGGAACTTTGGCAGATGACGATGATGAATTGGAGCCAAATAAACTTCATACAGCAACAATGGCGTATGCTGTACAAAAGAAGGTACACAGGCCCGTGTTGTCATCTGCAGTACCTGATATAAAGATGAATGTTAATTAGCTGTTAACATCTGGCCACTAGGCCACTAGGATAGGTCTCTCTTTGGGTTGTGTGGTGACATGGTGCTATGTTTCCGTTGCAGGAGCGAGACCTCATGAACCTTTACTCGGAGGTGTCCGCGGAGAACAACCAACTGCTTAGCCAAATGAAGATGGCCAAGAACATCAAGACCAGGGTATGGTGTCATTTCTAAAAATCCAACTGTGTGGGTGGGTGGTGCCATGGTGAAGTCTTGGTTAACAGCTTTTACATCCTGTTTGACTACTTGGCATGTTTGAGTCAAAAAGCATGTGATTCTCAGCAAGCCTACCTTGGGTGTGTTTACATATATATATATATTTGTGTTGATCATTTATCATCCCGCAGTGGTTTCTCTCTGAAGTCCTTGTTCTCTCTACCATGCAGAATGAGGAGCAGGTGAGTCAAGTGGTGGTGAAGCAGCAGATGCAGCTGCAGAGCCAGCAGAAGACCCTGGAGGAGGCCGACGTCCTGAAGAAAGAACTGAAAGAGGAGAAAGACAGGCGCACCCATGCCGAGAACGATCTGGAGACCTACAGAAAGAGGTTTGTCTCTCTTAAGAGCAGGAGAGGAGTGGAGCGAGTGGAGGAGAAGGAAGTGATCCAGTACTACCGTGATCCCAAGTTGGAGGCCGAGCTGCAGTCCCTGAAGAACAAGATCCAGGAGGAGACCACTAAAAGATCGGGAACATGCACCGAAATAGAGATCACCAACGAGAGGGTTTTCAAGATGGAGAAGGAGCTGACCACAATCGAGCCCAAACTGGTGACCAAGGTCCTGACCGAGTACGAGAGAGATCCGCAGCTAGACAAGGAGGCTACCAGGATTCGAGACGAGATGCGTAGAATGCAAATGGATCTCCAAACAAGAGATACAGAAACGGTGCAAAAGAGAACGGAGATCATGGTTTTATCGCAACAGAAACCCAAAATCAAGAAGAGGGTGGTGAAGAAGGAGGTGATAAGGCTTGACAAGGATCCAGACATGTTGAAATCCGTCCTCATTTTCCAGAACGAGATTGCAGACGAGGGGAGTCGATGCCAGTCGCTCCATGATGAAATCTTTAGCACAAGGGGCCAAATCAACACATTGGAGAGGGTCATTCCAACCATCCAGCCCAAGGTAGTCACTAAATTGGTGACACAGGTGCAGCAAGACCCTGACTTGGTTGAAGAGTCAAGGAAAATCCATGTGGCCCTTGAGGAAGAGAGAGACCAGAATGTAATCCTGATTAAAGATCTGACTACTCTGCAGCTCCGCTACAGCGAGGTGGACCGGATCAAGTCAAAAGTAGAGATCAATGAGGTTATCAACGAGATCTACAGAGTGGACCCTGAGACAGAGCTGGAGCTTGTGCGGCTCCGAAAACAGCTGCAGGACATCAGTCGAAACCGTGCGGACATGGAGGTGGAAATCAACACGGTGATGACGAGCCTGACTACTATGCGCTCTCAGAAGCCCAAGGTTGAGTACAAGGAGGTGCGGCAGGAATTGATCAAAGAGGAGAAGAGCCCAGAAGTTGTCAGAGAACTCCAGAGGCTGAACAACCAGGTTTCCCGTCTTCTGGTGAACTACAACACTACCCTGGAGTTGCTGCAACGGCTTCGCAAAGAGAGGGATGAAGTGAAGGTTGAGAAATCCAAGGTGGAGATGAGGTTGGTCAACAAAGAGGTGATCAAATATGAGAACGACCCGCTGCTTGACAAGGAAGCTGACAGATATCGGAGGAACTATAGGGAAGAGGTTAAGGTACGACGTAGTGTGGAGGAAGCAGTCTTCGACCTTCAGAACAAATACATTGTCCTCGAGAGGCAAAAGCCAGAAGAGAAGATTGTTATGCAGGAAATGATCCGCCTTGAGAGAGACCCCAAACAGATACTGGAGCATGACAAACTCAACCAAACCATGGATGACGAAGTTAAAGCCCGCAGGAAGCTGGAAATAGATGTGAAACAGCTCCGATCCTTGGTTCAGGAAAAGGAGAACCTCTTGGCACAGACAGATGACCGCCAGAAGAAGATTCAAGTAGAGATAGAGCTCAGGCAGATCAGGTCCCGCATTCTTGAATTGGAAAATGCTCCACCTCCCATTGAGGAGAAGATCGTCATTGAAGAGGTCCTCAAAGTGGAGAGGGACCCCAAGCTTGAGAAACTCACAGAGGGACTGCGCAGGAACATGGAGACGGAGAGCAACAGTATCAGTCGTCTGGAAAGAGACATCCGTAACCTGGCGATCAAGCTAGAGATCCTGCAAAAAGAGAAATCCATTGAGAGGGTTGTTTACAAGGAGGTTGTCCGTGTGGAGAAGGACCCCACAGTGGAGGCCGAGAGGGACCACCTGAGGGAACTTGTGATGCAAGAGAGAAACTTACGGCGGGACCAGGAAGATAATATCGGGAGCCTGAACACTAAGCTTATCCGTCTGCAGACTTCGAGGTCCACCTCTTCTACGGAGGAGACCTCTCTCACCCTCAGTCGAGATACACTACAGAAGGAGAAAGAGGACCTCCTCAGGGAGCTCAGAACGCTGGAATCCGAGAGGCAGAGTGTGAGCACAACGTTCCACCAACAGTCCAAGATAATGAGCGAGAGGAACCAGATTAACCGGCAGAGAAGTGTCAAGGTACAAACCGACGTACAGCGATTGGAGAGGGACATCCAGAATGAAAAGGAAAAAATACATCAAAAGGAGACCCTCATCCTGGAGCTACAGAACAACCTTAAGAAAGAAGAGCACACTGAGACCCATACCAGAGAGACAAACCTCTCCACAAGGATCTCCATCTTGGATCCAGAGACTGGTAAAGACATGTCTCCATATGACGCCTATCTTCAGGGCCTGATTGATAAAAAGCAGTACATTCAACTGCAGGAACTAGAGTGCAACTGGGAGGAGATCAGGTCCAGTGGTCCGGATGGTGAGACTATAATTCTGCAGGACCGCAAGAGCAGAAAGCAATTTTCCATCCAGGATGCTCTGAAGGATGGACGCTTGACGGAGTATGAGTTGCAGTGCTACAAGGAGGGGAAAATGCGCATCTCTGAATTTGCCCTCCTTGTTGCTGGGGAAACCAAGAAACCATTAATTCCTACAATGACAATCCCAAGGTCGCCAACAAAAGCCATGCCGACCTCCCCTCTCAACTCAATGCCCTCTTCCCTCAGGTCCTCTTACCCAAACCTTACCCGTGAAAAAAGCGGCAGCTTGAGCAACTTGTCATATACAGCAGGGGATGAGCTGTACCCCATTTCTGGCATTTTTGACACCACCACTCAAAGCCGCATGTCAGTGAGAAGCGCGCTGACACGCAACCTCATCGATACCGACACGGCCCTCAAACTCCTGGAGGCACAGGCAGCCAGCGGTGGAATCATCGATCTCAACAAGAAGGACAAAATTTCCGTTCACAAAGCGGCTCAAATCGGACTGATCGACACGGGTCACATGCATACGCTACTGCACGCCCAGAAAGCTTTCACCGGGGTGGAAGATCCAGAGACTAAGGAACGTCTGTCTGCGGGGCAGGCAGCAGAGAAAGGCTGGATACCCCAGGATAGTGCCATGAGATACATACAAGCGCAGTACCTTACTGGGGGGCTGGTGAATCCGTCCAAGACAGGCCGCCTGACCGTTGAGCAGGCGCTCGCCACCAAGATGATCAGCGAGGAGGCAGCCAAACATCTGCAGGATGAGGCTTCCTTCCCTGCAGAGCTGGTGGACCCCGTCACTAAGGAGATGATCACGTACAAGCAGGCCATGGACCGCTGTCAGAAAGACATCACCACAGGGCTCCTGCTGCTTCCTGCCGTCTCCACCGAAGCCAACACTCCATCATACTCCAACTACCGATTCAATACCTCCCGCAGCCAAGTCTAACGCCACACGGAAAACC
>OMKN01013433.1:0-11229 GCA_900302345.1 Melanonus zugmayeri | reverse complement strand
TATCGATGTACCCGATGTACACACTCCACACACACACACGCACACACCACCCTACTCTGTTCGCCATGCCTTGTTTACTCTATGTCTCATAAGACACCTGATTGGCCAACTCAGGATTAATGGAGTGTGCTGGCTAGCAGCTCTGTTTTTTGGCTTGTATCAATAAAAGAGAATGGGATTAAAACCACTACATTAATACAAAATGTAATAAATGTGTACACTAATGATTTTTTTAAAACCTGGCATTTATCATTTAATTTATTATTACATGTTTTGACACTTTATTTTCTTCATTAATTCTTGTTATCACTGCGTTGGAAAGAAAAACCTTTAAAAAATGCCTTTTTGTCTCCAAAGACACAAGTAAATCCCTGCCAGCTTAGAGCTTTTCATTTGAAAGTAGTAGTCTTCCAAATATGCCAGTGCTTCTTTTTAAGTCTAGCTTCACTTTGTAATGGAACATATTACTCAAACACACGCACGCACACATATGCACACACACACGCACACACACACACACACACACACACACACACTTCAGAGGTGTCTGATGGATGGTGGGTGGGAGAGGACACCTCCTCATCTAACCCTGGTTGTGTATTTCGCCGGTAAAAAAAAAGAATAGAAACAAAAGCAGACAAATCGCAGGCGATAGCAACACATGTAGGCGGTGCTAACACTCTGGGAGGCTGACTCAGCAATAACCATGTTACAAATGACTCGGGTGGTGGAGACATTCGCCAACCATGCTCGCTCACCCTTTAGCTCAGTTATAAGAATCACTCTGGTTGTTGGACTGACCAAGGCTTCTTTTTCTCTAGCTGCATCATTGGCTTGGACCATCTTTCTGCAGCATCCAATCAGATTAGCCAATCAGGCACAACTAGAGAGGTTTCGACCAATCGGATGCAGGTGAGCGTGTGAGGGAGCGGAAGAATGAACCCCACGATGCACTTGTTTCCATCTCGTTGTAGAGTAATGAAGTAATTTAGCGGACATTAACTGGCGACAATATTTTCACGAGGATGGATTACCCCATGCCTAGCAAAATTCTAGGTCTTTTTTTTTCTTCCCCTCACAATTTGTTCAAAATGAGCAGTGAACATGGCTCCTTAAGGTAGTTAAGCTACTGTCAGCTACTGAAAGCCATATACAATCTATTAAACTATATTATTAAACGCACACAAGCTAGTCTCCATGTTCTAGATGTTCATTTTGTAACAGTGATGTCCTCCCCTGAGAATAGTACTAGAGTATTGTATTAGTATATGTGGAGTGTCAGGCTGATTAGACTCTGGGGCTGGGTGAGGCTGCACACCTGTGGTGCAATCAAGCAATCAAGCCCACAGGTTAAACCAGCCACCACCACACACACTCAGGAGAGTTGCTAACATGTCAGCAAGATACCACCTGCTCTGCCAACAAAACTATTGTTCAACCTTTACAATAAACTGGTTTCCATCATCCACCTGTGTCCTGTCCTTCGGAGGAGCCCTGCACAAGCCACTTTCAGTGGTAGGTAGCTGAGTGATTGCTACAGTATAGTATTGTAAAGAGTACTAGAGTAGTATAGATTATAGAATACACATCACATAGTTGGCGGTTTTGGCAGACTAGTAACATCCTGTCTGGACACCAACGTCCTCAGACAAAGTAAAGATTTAAACTCAAACCTGTGTATTAGACCATTGAAGAAGATTCAAATCATGGTGTAGTTTCTAAGTCCTTCCTTCCAAACAGACCACAGAGCCAAGACGCAATGTTCAACCCTTTATTTGTGGGCTCTCACAGGATACCCCAACAACCAGCGCAGTTCTTCTTAGGATTCTCTCTTGTTTCATGGGCTCTTGAGAGGCTCTCCTGTGTATATATATATATATATATATATATATATATATATATATATAGGCCTATATATTTATTTATTTTATATATCTTCATTATACTATCAGAGGCTGGCAGGAAACGTTTTGTGTCCGCGTAGCCAATCGGTGACGGACATCTCCACCTTACGTTCTTAAGGTCGTACCTCAAGTGACTCGTGAAATCAGCCGCTTAAGGTAGAGTTCGGGAAACACTCGTGAAGTGGAAGGTCTACCTTGAAAAGTGTCTCTTGAAAACCTTCGTGAAAACTCAAGGTATGCCGGTATCGGGAAACGCAGCCCTACTCTATTCAATATAGCTCTGTTCAACACAGATGTGCTAATACTCAAAGCCCATATTGAGAGTTGCATATGTTTAAATAATATTAATTATCCTTCATAATCAGTGTGTGTGTGTGTGTGTGTGTCTTGTGTATATTTCAGTGTAACCCAGTCATGATCGATGCTATTGAAGTGTCTGCCGCCCATCGAGCCCGCTACTTCTGGGGGAACCTGCCGTGTATGAACAGGTACAGTCAGACACTAACACTGCAGTGGCCTGTGTTGGACTGGAGGTGGTGCTATTTCCCAGTGTGATCGTTACTGCTGGGTTACTAAATATGGGACATCATGGCATTAGGTTAAGGTTTTCTTTGAATCACATGTAACGTATAATACGGGCAATTACAATCAATGTTTCGTTTCATCCATGTCATGTAATCTAACATTTCCATCCTCTCTCCCCGTCAGGCCCCTGTGTGCGTCTGGGATGGACAAGTTGGAGCTGCAGGACTGTCTGGAACACGGCAGGGTGGCCAAGGTGGGACATTAACACTATTAACATTAACATTACACTGCACCGCTCAGCGCTTACTGCACGTACATTAAAGGCATTTACGGACCCCAGCCATCCAGCCTCCGAACCGTTTGTCCTCCTTCCTTCTGGCAGACGGCTCTGTTTCATTAAGGCTACCTCCATCCGTCTAATGAACAGCTTTGTTTCCACCGCAGTGCGCAGTCTAAACAGTATTTAGTTTTTAACTAGCATTAATGCACTTCATCCATGCTCTTTTTATTATTACTATTTAAATGTATTTTATTTTATGCTTGATTTGGTACACAAAAGGCTTTTGTTGCTTTGCTGATATGTCACTGCTGTTGTTGCTGCTGCTGCTGTCTAAAACCGTCTACTGCATGTTTGTGTAGGAAGGTCTGTCTGTAATGTCTGCTTACATGTAACCTTGTAAAATGTCTATATGGTTTGTTTATGTCCCTCCTCCTCTGTTTTTAAGCTTTGTACATTATAATTCCAATTCAGACTACTGAACATGGCAAATCAAGTGAACCTGAACTTGGGACTGTAGCAGTCTGGGTGATCAAACCATCGTAACCGTCTCACTAAAACATCTGTTTTAGTGAAGTTAATTAATTAATTTGGCAAAATCACTTTGTTGCGCCAATCCTTCCTAAGAACATTCAGTGTGCGTGCGCCTGCCAAAGCATAAACAATAGCAGTAGCTTTGCACTTCACTGTTAGGTTGTCAAATCTAATATTACATTTGTGGCGAGAGTGCGCTCACACTAAATGCGCTTTGGCAGAATTGGTACAAGGAAGTATTTTTGACAAATTATATTGGTGTTAAATAAAACAGATGTTTTAATGAAACCAGGAGAGACGGTTACAATGGTTTAATCACCCAGACCGGTATGGTCCTTTAACACTTAACATTACACTGCACCGCTCAAAACGTCACATTCTTACATTGAATTTGGTAAAGCATCAACCTGTGCAACATCACATGACTGTTTAAAACTATATACAAGTGTGTATGTGTGTGCGTGTGCGTGTGCGTATGTAGTTTGGGAAGGTTCGTACTATCACCACCCGTTCTAACTCCATCAAGCAGGGGAAGGACCAGCACTTCCCCGTCATGATGAATGGCAAGGAGGACATCCTGTGGTGCACTGAGTTAGAGAGGTAATGTCTGACACACACACACACACACACACACACACCGAGTCCCTAGTCTTCGGACTCCTTGTATTGTACTCATTATGTGCCGTGTGTGGTGTTTTGAGCTCTTTGCTGTGTTCCCTTTGATCCCTTTAGGATCTTTGGATTCCCCGTCCACTACACCGACGTGTCCAACATGGGCCGCAGCGCACGGCAGAAGCTGCTGGGCCGGTCCTGGAGCGTGCCTGTCATCAGGCACCTGTTTGCACCCCTTAAAGACTACTTTGCCTGTGAATAGACGGCACTGAGCGCCTAACGTTCCTCCAAGCATTCACAGGTAAACCAGCACAAACATTCCCATGCCCACATTACAACAGCATTCTCATCACTACAGGGTGATACATACTGGAATAATAAGAGTCAAGTACTGTTTAGTTCAACAGAGCTGCTGCTTTTAAAACTGAAAGGAGACATTTTTGTTCTGCGTTCTCGTTGGTTATGTTCGAGAAGGGTTGTATACTAGAGTCAACCCCCCCCCCCGTCTGTCACAGTCTCCTGGATCCTGATCACATGATCTTGGTCTTTAACATCAGCAGCTAGAATTATACAATATTCCACAGTCTTTACATTTAGCTAACAACCATGCTCATGTTTGTGGCTGATTATCAACCAAAAATTACTGATTGTTTTTTAAGTTTAACCAAAGCCTTTTTTTAGATGTTTTTTGTTCAGAATTGTGTTTCTTTTAAATGCGTAAAATAGATTATTGAAAGGAAAAAAATAACAATAGATTATAAAGAAAGTGTGTAGATTCAAGTAAGATTGTAGCCTACTTATATATTTAATTTTTGTTGTTGTTCGAGTGACAAATATCCCAAAAAACCTGGAAAAAGCTGTAAGACCTTCCTGGCATATTTCAACTAAAGCGCTTTACTATTTTCCCTGCTGTTAACCATAATTACAAGCAAAATTTGCAATTTTGTTACATCAGAAGTTATTCATCCCTGGTTGTAATCACTGTTAAAGGGCATTTACCAGTATTTGCAGTACAGAAGAATTATATTTAAATGTATATATAATTGTATGACCTGTGGATGACAATTTCCTGTCATATACCCCTATTGCAAGATATTGTATTCTATTAGCTTTCAACCAAACAGGCAATACCTCAGCACCATGACTCCACTTCCCCTTATTGCCAAGAATCTTTGTGAATCTAAACAACTTAGCCTACATTTTTGTATATATAGGGTTTTTTTGTTACTGGGACATGTTCATACCTTTTTGTTTCTCAAACGTACTGTATAGACACGAGTGTCTACAAGTCTTTAAACTAGCATTTGTTCGCTAACTAGACTTTTTTTGACACAAAGTGCACAATTATTTGTAATGGAAGCAAGATTTTTTAGTTTTGTTTTTTTATTGTATTGACAAATGACCAGGGCGTTTAACTTGTGGATTGAATTCCACACTTGGGTGCTGATAAAGACCTTAAAAAAAGCTACAGTGCAAAAATCATGTGACTGAAATCATGGTATAACTCATTTTAATGTGTGATTCTAAAGTTCTTTATATAACAAAACTAAAAATATTGTTTACATTTTGCCCATACTACTGTATGTTGAGTGTGCTGGAGGTCTTGAACTGCCTTGCGAGGATGTTTTCATGATCAGAGCTAGTTCTTTATAGTGATTTTAAAACATTTTTAATCAATAGTTGTATGCTTCCTGTGTTATGGAGTAGATTTGGAACAAGTGTTAATATGTTGCTTTGACTTTTTGATGTGGTTTCAGAAAAATGACTTGTGCCATTGTGTTTTTGTGCCTCCTTTTTGACCGTTTTATATACTGTACATCTAGAGCGCAAATTAGTAATACTGTGCTATTTTTGTACTTCACCTGATTTGTTACAAACATGTTTAGTTTTGTATTTGATTTTGTACTACCCTTAGTGGCCTATATATAGATGTTTTACTCAATAAAACACAGCTTGCTGATATATACGTTGGTCTTTGTCTTATTAAAAAAAGGAATCAAATCAGATTCAGATATACTTTATTAATCCCCGCGGGGAAATTGGGTACCACTGTAGTTGCTCACACTCAAGTAGGGAAACATAAGAATAGAGAAATTACAAGAAGACAATAAAATAAATCAAGTTTGATGGCCACAGGCAGGAATGACCTCCTGTGGCGCTCTGTGATGCATCTTGGATGTATAAGTCTTTCACTGAAAGTACTCATTTGATTGGCCAGCACGTCATGGAGTGGGTGGGAGGCATTGTCCAGGATAGCATGTAGTTTGGACAGCATCCTCCTCTCCTCTGACACTGCCTCCAGAGAGTCCAGCTCCACCCCCAGTCACCAGCCTTGTGGATCAGTGCAGCCCTCAGTCTGCTGCCCCAGCACACAGCAAACAAGAGAGCACTGGCCACCACAGACTCATAAAACATTTTCAGCATTGTCCTGCAGACGTTGAAGGACCTCAGCGTCTGCAGGAGATCAATGTCATACTATTTCAGCTCAGACTGTAAAACATGACGTCCGTGACATCCATTGACATGACAGTAAGAAGAAATAAACAGTATAATCAAAAAGAGTATTTTCCTAGGGTTATGACAGTTACAAAAACGAATATAAAAATTAAAGATGTAAACAAGAGCACAATTATACAATATATTTAGACAAATATTGAATAGACTTCTGGCCAATTTACTCTACACGAGTGAGACTATGAAGCCGATCTGCGGAACTCTTACGGAGGGCCGCTATCTTGTCTGCAGCCAGGTCCCTCTGTTTATGGCCCAAACTCAATATTCAATCCGTAATCGCTTTAATGAAATAAAACGGGACCTCTCAAAATAAATATGGAGATGTCATAAATGCTTTTTGTTTCCAACCACCGTGAGCCAGTTAGATGAACAACACGTCAGTCGCTTCCGCCCACTGATGCCAAAACCATTTTTCTTGTTTTTCTTTTATTGTTCTTTTTTGTGTTTTCTATGCTTTTGTAAAGCACATTGAATTGCCTTTGTGTATGAAATGTGCTATATAAATAAAAACTTACTTACTTACTTACTGGACAGGAGTGATTCCACCAAAATTTTTTTACAATTGGTTTCCTTTTTTTCAGAGCGGACAGACGGTTGAAATACACAAGTCTGACCACAATCAACACGAGCACACGCATACTCACAAACACCACACACACGGGGCCTTTCTCAATACTCGAACTCGCGAGTACGTACTCGCGTACTTGAGTACTGGAATAGCGGCGTACTTGATGACGTCACCACCTCAGCTCGTCTTGGCAATACTGCGATTATCTTCACCCAATAAAACCAAATATATAAAACACAACTCTCCGTTTTCATCTAAAAATGTTATGTAGTGTTAATGATGTATATATCAAAATATTTATATGTATATATTTTGAGTGCTCCAAGATCTGTAGCCTATTTTACATAATGACAAGATATTTCGAATACAGTTGGATAAATATTAAATAGTAAAAACACAAATAAGCAATAAATATAACAATGTTTACAAATTCTAAAAGATATATATAGATATATATTTATTTATTTTTAAACAGGACCAAAGTCCTGTGCAAAGGTATGCACAGATAAACAACCATGTGCCCATCCTCACCATGTTCTTCTCTGGAGCGTCGGTGAAAGAAGCCTTAAGGCTATCCAGGACCAGCATCAACATGCTGGTCCAGATGCTTCCCCGGGAAAAGTCCCATGGATGGAGCCATGAGATTGAGGTGCTGCTCTACTGGCTTGCCTGTGGAGCCTCCTACAGAGTAACTGCAGACATCTTTGCCATGCCAATAGCCACAGTTGGCAGGACCGTCCACAACGTTGGGGAGGAAATTATGACGATCCTCCAGTTATTCATTTGCCAAAACCAGAGGAGATGGAGGCTGGCTTTCTTTGCCTTGCTGGCCATGAGGCTTTCCGCTGTGCTGATGGTGCCACATCAAGAGTCACAAGACAATGCCTTGTGTTCAACACCCGTACACACACACACACACGTTATTTATTGACAAGTTTTTCAAAGTGGGCCAGATAGCGCTCCGCTCTTTCTGAAGCTCCACGTTCTCCTTCTTGCTCTCATCATAGCTTCCCTCCCTCTCCTCTTGCCTAGCCGCCTCCTCCTTCAAAAACTCCAGGAGAGCCTGGCTGTTCCTCTGTCTCTTTCTGGGTGGGGCCCTGGCTTCATCTGAATTAGGGGCAGAGGCCGGTAGTGTGACCACACCACCTGTAGTGGCAGTCAGATTGGCTGCTACTACCAGGGGCGGACTAATGGAGTGCTGCCCCTGAAGTGCAGCATCCATTATGCTGTACCACTGCCATGTGGCAGCAGTCACACTCTACCCCTTTGCAGGTGGGTGGGTCCCTAAGCTCTGAATTTTCAAGTAGGCTCCATCTTGATAAATCGACCACAGATTTTAAGTTTAAACTAAGTTCTCGCCTAAAAAAACCCTTAAACTACATTCGGTGACACAACAGTAGTATTTCGATAATTATAACTTAGTTGTGCGTTTTCTCCTCGGCCATTGTCACTTAGTTGGACGCCGAACAGCCGCCCAAATCGGCCGAATAAAAGGAGCCAGCCTACCTCGACAAACCGAGTGAAGGCTCAAACAGAGCAATGGCACACGGGATCCGCAGCCAGGAGGCAGCTAGTAAACGTGAGGAATGGCCATGGCGAGACCCGGGTACCTGCCCAGATATAACGCCGCGGGGTGACGCCCCGCAATCAAAGCGCAGCTGCTCGATTGAATACACCTGTGTGGATTCAGCGGGCAGGGAGGGCACGGAAATCCCAATCTGCCACACAAACTAAGCACTTCTGTTAGATAGATTGCTAGATTTAGCAACTTTTTTCCCCCGCCAAAAAAGCACCTGCTGGCGCAATCATTGTTGACTGACTGCAGCTAACCACAGTAGCATGCGTTTGACGAGACAAACTTTTTATGGTAAAATAATTTAAACACATTCAGTTCAGAATACAATTGTTTGGTTAGGAAGTCACGATAAAAAAAAAAGACATTTATAATTTCCTCCACACCGCAGCGCTAACAATCTGAAAGGGCTAAACCTTCGTTACTAAAATGTGTTCATTACTTTTACAAATAAAAATAAACCAACTAACCTACACATTTCAAGTAGTATAATTTCGCTGAGATGGCCAGTCAATTTGAGTAACGTCAACGTGTAATCTACGTTGAGTTTACGTCATCGCGTAATGACGTCACAGGGTCATTTAGTACGGAACGTAATTGGGAACAAAGCTGCGAACAAGGCAAAAAGTAACCACGTAAAAGAACACGTCTTCACACTCTTGAAAATACGTAATTGTTCAATTTTCTTCTCTTTATATGCTTAATAAAATGAACATTATCTCATCTATGGCTCTAACCTGTAAATTCGAGGCGTGTTGGCAAGAAACCAGCGAAACAAAACCAGTGAATATTCGGGTAACATTACTTGTCACACGCCTCATCGGTCGGAGGAGACGGAAGATAATGAAGTCGGTGGCCATGTTTGTTTCTAGGCTGTATACACATGTTCGGTTTTTAACGCGATACACGTATCGCTTGTAAGCAAACGGAGCACATCCCGCCCTATCCCGACAAGGTGTGTAGGAGACAAGTACCCGAATATTCACTGATTTGTAAACATCTCAAGGGCTGGAGGCTGTCCTAGCTGTAGCATTAGTTATCACTTAAAACTAAGCGTCCCTTTTACCCGTGCATTTGTTTCCATATTTACAATTTAAATGCTATAATGCGATAGACTGGGAAACAGCTCGGCGGCTTGCGCGGGGTCTTTGAAACGCGACGGCAATGTGCCTCATGGCGGCCCTTTGAATGTTAACAAGACAAACGGTTCGTCTTCTTTGTATTCTGGATTCGACGCAGACGATCGTTCGCTACGTCGACTGAACTGCTTGAACGCGCCACTTTTGGTCACGTCACAAATCGCACGCCATTGGTCAGAATCTCGCGGGCGTCGGGAGGAAGCTCGACGCACGCGGGCATCCTGGTGCGGGATTTAAATGCCCGCTGAACGCGCAGCCGATACGGTGAGTGTTCGCCTGGTTTGGGATGTTTTAGCCATAGTTCAGGATTTACAACGGCCTATATTTTAGCTAAATAACACGCCTTTAATTCCCACGGACATTATTACACATCTTGCGATTTAAAAACGAGTACTAATATAACGATAACGAAAACTAGATCAGTTTTGGACCTTCTTCATTGTCGTAGTTTTCTTGTTATGCCCCAAACAATACAGACAACAGCTAACGTTAAAGGTTATAAGTTATGTTGCTGGATGGATTTATTTAACTCTTATATACCCAATTATTTAGCCGTAATAATGCGTGGGTAAAATTGATGTAGTGATTTTGATTGATTAACTGTCCTTAATAACAAATACATAAACACACGGATCTGTTGGATTTTGTGTACTAAAACCATAGATCGGTATATCTATACCGTGGTTGGTATATCTAGGATCATGTGTTGATCTTATCGGTACCGTATCAGACAGACGCAACTTGAACCAAAAAGAGCATGTGAGTAGTCGTCGTAAAACAGATCGGAATGGATCAGCGGTCATGTTTTACGCTCTCGGTTGCTTATCGGTTTTGAGCTGGATCAGGAACACGGACGCATAATAAGGACGGACCAGGAAACCGACCGGAACCGACAGCGCTGTTTAATACATCTCATTGGACCAATGCTCTGATTGGTTGAGAGCGACTGCAGCCGTCAATGAATGTGTATTTGCCTATCGGAAAGAAATGTTATATACATTAAATTAGACATGGGACAAGTTTGATATGTGACATTGTATCTCATCATCAAAATATTTGACTAATAGTCCATAATCTTACAGCTTAGCAAAGAAACAAAATTATTACAGAACATATATAAATTCTATGATATATAATATATATAATAACTTTTCATCAACATAATAAACCATTCAAATTATCTATAACACCATTCTTTATGGAATGCCATATCAATACAGTGTCTTATTAGTTTATCATATTAGTTTAATTTGTTGTTTTGATGTTTCAACCTATACCTTCTACTTTTATAGCTGCTTCTGTTGACTATTTAGGTGCTGGGAGCTGGGGTTCCTTGAGTGATGGCTGTGAACGTAAATAGTCAGTTATCTGAGAAATTGAACGGCAATGAGCTGCTGGCCTGGCTCAATAAATCCCTACAGACCCACTTCACTAAGGTGGAGCACATATGCACAGGTAGTGTGTGTGTGTGTGTGTGTGTGTGTGTGTGTGAGTGTGTGTGTGTGTGTGTGTGTGTGTGTGTGTGTGTGTGTGTGTGTGTGTGTGTGTGTGTGTGTGTGTGTGTGTGCACGCATACAGCATCT
>OMKN01013432.1:0-10134 GCA_900302345.1 Melanonus zugmayeri | reverse complement strand
CGGGGGGGGGGGGCGATCTCTTCCCTCACCCGAAGAAACCTGTGAATAAAGCCGACAGCCCTACGTCCTGAAACAGGCAGACATACGGGTGACATGCGATTGCATCATCCCCACCTCTTCGTTCTCGATCTTGAGAGTGGCCAGGCGGGACTGGAGCTGCTGGAACCGCAGGATGAGCTCTCCATTGATTGGCGGCTGTGAGGAGATCTGACACACCTGGATGGGAGAGATACACAGAAGAACAAACGTCTGGACTAGGGCTGGGCAATATATCGGTATTATATAAATATTATTATATATTATACAGATCGTCTTAGATTTTGGATATCGTAATATCGTGATATGGCATAAGTGTTGTCTTTTCCTCGTGTTAAAGGCTGCATTACAGTAAAGTGATGTTATTTTCTGAACCAGACTGTTCTAGCTGTTCTATTATTTGCCTTTACTCACTTAGTCATGATAAGTACCAACATCATGTCATCAATGTCATCCCTGCAATATTGCAATATCAATATCAAAGTATTTGGTATTTGAGTTTGTTCTTATCGCCCAGCTCTAATTGCTGCTATACATGAAACTGTTTTATGTTTACCTCATCCAAAGATATAAAGGTATACAAAAATAGGCTTTACCATGTGGTTATTTATATACTATTTATTTATTTAATTACCAGAAAACATGTCATGATATATATCGTCACCGAGGAGATTTTGCCCATATCGCCCAGTCCCAGTCTGGACCCAGTCTGACGTGTGCGTTATGGTGCAGTCACCATAGCCACCGAATCAACAGCACGCCAAATCAGACATTTACTTGGCTGACCTGAGTCTACATGCAGAGAGCGATGAGACAATAGCGACTTCAATTACATGACATCAGTGTTGACAGAGCCGGCCAGCGGGGAGGGAGAGATGTCTTAACGGCGTGTTCAGCTATTGGACGGCAGCCGAAGCGAGGGTGAGACTCGTCATTTGCTGTTAAAACCAGCAGCAGATAATGCAGTAAACCTCTGCATTTAAACCACCTCATTAAGTTCAACACTTAGCATAGGGTGCACAAAGTGTCCTATTCTCAGAACACATTTCGTTCTTTTTATTAACTATTTTAGTGGCCTGTACTTAAATATAATATTTATATTTATATTACAGTAAACAATGCTTCTACTGTATTTACCATTTAGTCATTTTGTAGAAGCGTTTATCCAAAGTGACTTCCTTGCTCAAGGATGCCTACAGGTAGATTATAGACATTGGGGATCGAACCCAGGACCTTCCGGCTGGGTGTGAAACCCCCAGGCCACTACACCATCCTGCACCCCCCCTCTATTTACATAAAATAATCATAACGCTATAACAACCAGCAATGCTCCTATTGTATTCGAATACAAGGATTAAAGTATAATCCTCGTACCTCGTCTCCCATGTGAGGCTGGAACTCAAATTTGGCCGGCGGGCAGAAGGCCGTGGGGTACATCTCCATGAACCGCTGGCGGTCGCTGCGGGGGTCCAGACTGTCCACGGCGTTCTCTATGATGTCCAGACCCTCGTGGCGCGACGTCTCCAGGTTGTACTCGGCCGACAGGTAGGTCCTGAGGGCGCGGTTCAGGCTGGCGTGGAAACCCAGGTCACAGCCCTGAGTGGGGGAGGGGGGGTTATGGGGTTATGCTTAACAGTATAGATAAGATCATTTATTGATCCCAGATGACACAAATCCCAACACCAACTTTATTATACTGCACTGGACGAGAATATATATATAAATCAGGCCAAAATATCACTAGGTGGTATGAAAAGTGGTTTGGTCAATACTAGTAACAAAAAAAACATTAAACTTTAGAAAAGTGAATACTCGGTACTCCGGATCTGGCAACAGAAATACACTTTACTGTAGTAGTACACAGAGTTCTGTGTTACATAACCTTATGTTACCTCTAATAACTAGGACCTTCTCCAGAGTCCCCTGAAAAACAACACACACAACCGTGCACACATGCAATGGTAATAAAACACCCACTCCGAGCGCACACACCATAACACCATACACACATCTTTTGTGCCATTAAGGCCAGCGTTCTCTAAGAAACCACTGTGTGCGCCTGGCCTGCACATCCACACAACAAACACCAAAAGAACACATAATCACGTCCACTCTAAACCAACTCCTATTTAAACTAGAGAAGGAGAGAAGGAGTTATTTTCAAACATAACAAGGCCTTGAACACAGGTGGTGTTTCTCCATTTCTCCTCTTCACCCTTACATGGAATGCTAACCCATACTAATCCATTCAAAATGACAACAGACCAGATATAAAAGGGCCCATTATAAACAGACCAGTCATCCTAGACCAGTTATTAACAGACCAGTAACCCTCAATATAGTAATATAAAAAAAGGAAACAAAAAGAGGACCCAATTTCAGGACACTCTTCCGCTTCTTCCATTTTCTACTAGTCATCCTCACAATCTAAAGACCGTGGTCTACAAAAAAGTGTAAGAAGGCGTAATGCAGAAAAATAAATACAGCAAAAGGAGATTAAGTGAGTGGTTCAGAAAAGCTCAAATGTCACCTTTACTTTCAAATCTATCCTACAGTCTGGAGTCTTTTATCCCTCCTTGCATCTACTGCTAAATTCATCACATTCCACCTTGGCCGTGGTTTCCAGAACATCCGCTCAATAGGCATGAGAAGATGCCATTTAGCACAGCGAGAGCGTAATATAAACTTCCCGAGACGTGCACGGGAGGGGATGAAAAGAAACATTCAGAAGCTCGGCGGCAGCGGTGAGAATGTGTCGGGCCTGGAGCGAGCGGCTCGGTGTTATGTTCGCCGGTCCCTAGCACGCCTCCTTCAAAGTATGCACACTTTCCTTCACATGTGGGAAGGAGACATTGGAGGCTGCTAAGCTAGCTAACAGACTACTAATGAGGGGGGGGGGTGTTGCACTTTTACCATTAAAAGCGCACAAAAAAAGGTATCCAAAGCCCCTTTTGTAGGCGGCAAGCAACACAGGAAGCCGTGCGGATTTGAGGGTGGTTTCAGGTTGCAAAATACTCACGTCGATTAAATCCGACAGGTCGTGGATGTAGTACTTGAAGACGGAAGAGTTTGACGCTTCGAGCGTCAGAAGGTACTCGTTCCTGGCCTTGATCGACTTCAGCTTGTTCTCCGAGTACTTGGCTTGGCGCTGGACGGAGACACAGAGGAAAGAATAAGCGACGTGTATAGAGAGAGCCAGAGAAATAATGACTTTAATTGGCCAATGGTTCCTATTGTCAAGTCATTATGGCTTTTGTGTGCATCTTGCATTGGAGAGCTCAGACTATATAAGTGGAAAACAGCCCAATTAACACTCACTAAACGTACAAAAATGGCAAAATAAATGCTGAAATTAAATAAGTTGCTGCCCTAACAGGCACAGTCTGTTCATATTGTAAACTTCCTCCCAACCCTATAAGCAGATGTTAGTCACTATCCACTGACCGACACTGAGTCACACACACATAGAAAATGCATTCCAGGAAGTATTGTGAGAGAAAAAACAAATATCATTCCCATTAAATCATCTGTCACAGATCTTTAAGAGAGAACAGACACTGAATACAGTTGGCTGTGATTGCACTCAATGTGTTTCCCATCCCTGGGTCTCAGGGCCTTAGAGCACAGTAACAACTTTGTATACTTTGAAGCCTTGTTTGGACGTTAAAGGGCGTCGTTTTTGCGTCGGCGCACTCGTGACGTTAGAGGTTCGAATCGAGCTCAAGTGTAATGCAGAAGGCAGTCGGTCGGCCGTACCTTCTCCTTCATCTTCTCCATCTTCTTGACGGAGCTGCGCCGCTGGTGTTTGTCCTCCATGCGGATGCTGAACACGGGATCTCCTCGGCCGATCTGCTTCTCCTCCTGCTTCTCGGCCTCCTTCAGCTTGCACTCGGCGCTGATGCTCTCGGCGTGGTACATGTGGTAGGTCTTCATCACCTGAGAAGGTCAACACCACACGTTACACCATCAGTAGACACTGGGGGTGAGATACGATATTCTGTATCGATCGTGCGATGTTGGCCCCAAAACAATATTTCATGGGATATCGGAAATAATACATTGTAATCTGATTCGACTAAGAAATCTCCCCCTGAATCGCTAGGCTGAAACACTTACGCTCAAGCACAGCACAACGCAAAGATAAGGTATAGCTTAGCGATTGGTTGAGAACAACCTACGAATTTGGTTGAGACCCCTCCCCCAAAAAAACAGGTAACAACAGGTATAGGATTGGAAACAAAGTGGTATTGAAAGTGATATTGTTATATATTGTCCCATCCCTAATAAAAAGAAACGGTAGGATATCACTTCAGGTATTCTTCAGTGAGAGAAAAAAAATGGGGGAGGATCAGAAAAACCCAGGCCCAGGAATTAGGATAATGCATTTCCATGTGGAGGTCTTGGGACCCTTTTAAAACCACAACAAAGGGGCCCATCATATTACGCACCTTCTCATTAGAGAAATGGTTTGACCCATGCCTCTACTGGCGGTCACTCTCTCCCTAAACCACAAACCAAAGACGGATTTTCTTCACTCCATTTTTTTTCATGCTGGGGGAGGGGGGCCCCCTCACATGGCCGTAGCAGCCACAAATCACCGCAGCTAAATATGACATGTTGCTTTCATTCCTCTCTGTTGGGAATTGCATTTGGTTCAAGGAGAGCCTGTGGGTCTGCAGTCTGGTCTAAAATGAGGGGGTTCTGAGATGGAGGTTAACTTTTCCACATCGGACGTGGGCTGAGACGCGGGCTCCAGAAATAGACCCAAAAAAGGGAGTGTCATTTAAGTGCAAAACAATATTAAGCGATTATTATTTTCTAATGTGAGTGATGTGTGCAATACAATAAGGATGTGGGGGCAGATTCCATCAGAATGTGTTAATCTGTAAATATAATAATCAGAAAACTGACATTTTTAAAGTATCATACCAGCTTCCCTGTCCTAGTGTGAGTATTAGCAGGCACAGAAACCGCAGCCTACTGGCAAATGCATCAGCTGCTTCCGGAGACTTCCTGAGGTTTGCCTCATTATCATTAGACACACGTTTGGGAGGTGGGGGGGGGGTTTGGCAAGGAGAGGGATTTCGTGATTCGCTCAGACTTGATGATCCCATTAGGATGTGACTCACCCACCGCCTAGCAGGTAGCTCAGAATGCAAACAATGTGGTTTTGAATGAGCGAGATGCAATAAAACTCCTTATAAAACCAGCTCCGTGCCACGAAACCAATGGAAGGCGGCCAGGCATCGGGGGAGAGTCGGCGCGGCGACAGATTAATCATTAAAGTGAACCGGGACAACTATCCTTGAGTTGCAAAGAACACACCGACCCCGGCTTGACACAAAACTCTTACGAAGAAGACTCTGCGAGGCTGTTAGAAACACAGACTGACACATCTGGAAGCCCTAGTGGTTGTAGGCGGTATTACAAGTGTGTGTGGCGTTACAACATCACAAGCCTAGGAGCCTAGTGGATAGAAAGGCAAGGAACATTGGGAGAGTCAATGGACCATTCTGTTAAACACACACTCACACTAGGTTACTTTTTCACTGCGGCCGTCACTTTCGCTCTGAATAATTTGAGCAGAAGTGTCTAAGGAAGAATGATAATCAAAAGAAATCAAATAAAACCGATGCAACCACGGCTCAATCGACCCAGGGATTCATGTTCCTCTGTGAATCAATTTGGTCTGAGGACAATAAGGCTAGAAAATCACTGTTAACAAAGACGGCTACAGTGAACGAGTTTCATGCAGGGTTAAAATGTCCAAAATGAGTTTCCCGCGGAGCTAATTGGGGAAGGTTTTGCAGCGTTCTGTCACACATAATACATGCAGGCCGAGTACAGTCGTCTGTCTGCTGCACAAATACACAATCACAAACACACAAAGCCAGCCTGCCGGTGGTTTAACCTGGAATGAACCAACTCCTGCTTATTCCAGCTCCACTCTTGTGTATTTTCAATCCACACTTGTCTACACGGAACCCAAACCACACCCATCTCCACGTCTAAACATATGTCACCCTCATAGCGGGCTATTTCTGTACAAGTGTGACCGAAAAAGTTAAACCATACTTGTCTTTGAGACGGTCTCGTTCTGCGGCATTATCAAAAGTCGGACTGAGTGGAGCTACGGGTGGATGACTGTGGGCCCTGTAGTCTACTCTGCACCAGCTAGTCCAGCTAGTGCATCCGCCTGCCGGCGTGTTTACTTTGCTTGCTTGCTTTTAGAAGGACATATTTAGAGCTGGAGTAGATCTGTTATTCCACTGGCGGTGACCCACATAGGACCTGTGGTTTTTCTGATGCAATCATGATGTGCGTGTGTGCGTGTGTGTGTATGTACGTGTGTGTCTGCGTGCACCCTGCGGGGCTAAGCAAGGTCAAATCGGTGTGGGTTGCGGTTAAGGGAGTGACACGTATTGAGCCCCAGTAACACGTGTCTCGAGTTTGGAGTCGTTCAACTTCAGACTGGGAGTGCAATGGTCGTTATTCTGCTACGGCACCGGGAAACCTCTATAGGCAATCTGAACTGAGACTGCACTCTCACACATATACACACACACACACACACGGTCTTTCTAGGAAGGGCAAAGTCCACGCACTGCCGCATGCACTTCGCACCGTGTGGCAAGCTGTCAACAAACCAATCACTGCTGTAATGTCCCACGTGGAGACCGGTGAGATGCACGGAGAGGCCAACACGTGGAAATGTGTTGGGTTTTAACTACCGCCACGCCTAGCTGAGCTTGCACACACACGCAAACTACAGCACGCACTTCCCACATGCACGTGATGCGGTTACTAATCACTATAGATGGGACACGGCCGATAGCTGATTTTTGAACAACTCCCACTACTTTTGAATTCTATAGAAGTTTATACATCAGTTGTACGCGGCATGCATGTTGCAAAGTGATATTGAGATTTAAGCACAGGAAACCCCATGCAACATGAGAGCCTGCGTAGAGCACAAAAGGGACTTTTGTTTAAAACACTGCCTATATATAAACTGGTCTATATAAGGCTTTGGTCGGTCCAGTTAAGTCTACAGTAAATCTAGTGTGAAGGTATTCGACATGTAGGTACGAATGTATATCCAAGACAACTCTGGCGTGGGGACCTCAAACTACAGGCCAAACATAACATCCATACATTAAACCACGAACAAGAGCATTAACGGAGGTTTCAGCACCGACAAGAAGGGCAGGATAATCCGTATTACTACTTACTGTGTACAGCTCATTTAGGACCTTCATTAAGTCCTCCTGTAGTTGGAAGGTGATTTCTTTAGTCTGTAAAATAAACACAAAGAAAGGAAGAAAAAACGAATTAACCAAACACAGCGAGAACAACGATTATTTTACATAGACGTAGAATACTGGAAAAGATTATTCCCCACCACTGGTGTGCGGTACGAAATGTGGTCCAGTTTCTTAAAAGGTATTTTCAATGAAATTATCACACAGGGCTAGAGTTTCATTGCCCCCATGTGCTAAATACATTATCTCCCTACACACGGCCCAACCCCATGTGAGAGAACTCCAGATATATGTTAATTCAATCAGCCGTGCCATACGTCTGACCTTAGTAATACTATCAGATACACAGCCAGGTAAATGACTTCTACGCTGTGGAATGAAATATGAAACGCATAGTATGATGGATGGATGGATGGAAGGGCTTTTTTTTTACTATACATTTTAAAATACAGTGCTTAGATTCCTCTGGTGCTGACCTGCATATCACATGTTTATGAGGTTAGGAGAAATGCCAATGGATTTTTGGATTGGCAGACAGTAGATACCATGTGCATCCTGGATGATATTAAAGACTTCGTCTGCACTCAAAGGCTGTCTAAAACTAATTATTGTCCATTGTATCTGATTATTGGAAAGGTTCATGTTCTCAGCATTATGCTTCATGAGACAGATGGTACATGTATTTGCAAGATGAAGTCATTGGCTAATTTCCACCAAATGCAAAGTGTAATTTAAAAGTGCATGGGATCAAATTAAATAAACAAAGTATCTTTATAGGAATTTTCTTATATCCCATGCAGTAGGCCAGAATTACAATACATTTTGAGAAGTCACGCAGTTCTGTACGGGATGGGATTTCCTGACTTGAGAATAGCCGGTTTTGCAACACCACTTACACATCTGTGGCTTCCTGTGGGTGTGGACCACAAGGAACAGCCATTATCTGAGGTCACAAACCTGACTGATCCAGGAGGATTCACACATGTGTGTGTGTGTGTGTGTGTGCGCACCACGAGAGCAACCCTAGTGCACCAGGGGAGGCACAATACAGTCACAAAGGAACAGGAGTGCCGGGTTTCAAAAGATTACCTTTGTCCTCTCCGAACACTGCATCCCAAAACTTGTCTGCAGACAAAGAATCTTATTCTAAAAACATAACATCTACAATTGTGTCTTTTTACCTGAACAATGTACCGGCCAAGCGATTGTTTTAATATGGATATGTTACCCGTTTACCTGCCAAATCATCGAAGGTATCCACCATTGGCTGGAGGCAGGTGTTAATGTTGGACCCTGCGTGCACTCGGAGCAAAGAGGATTAGGTTCTCTGTGAATGGCTGCCAGGCAGGTTATTTCCCGAATTAGAGGCAGGTTACACCGGGTAACCTGGACAATCCTTAGCGCCCCGCTGCCAACGCCCCACCTGGACGACCAGCTAGCCGTCGAGCATCACTTGGCTAATCACAGGTCAGAAAAGCCCATAAGCTTAGGTAAACAAGAGTAGCTCACCGCCACTCGCGAGGGAGCCTTTCATCTCCGTTTTTATAATAATTCAAACCTAGCCTTATTCGCCTAGACCTTTCCTTCTGATCATAAAAGGAGGAATGCCTCCCGGAGAAACACTTTGGAGGACGCGTGACGATCTGCTGAATGTGATGTAGACGCCTGACGATCCGCTGAACGAGACGTAGATGTACCGACAGTTACATGCTGGGCAGTCGTGATGTCATTTCGAAGAATTTCTAAGAGGTCCTTGGGTGTTTTGCACTGGTTCTGAATGTGAGGTAGGGGATTTCCTGATACCATCGTTCATTTGAGGATCTTTAGGGATCAGACACTTTTAAGCACATGCCACCTCAACCACATTAAAGAGAACCAAACAAGTCAAAAGAGGAGAGGGGGAACAAAGTGCACGTCTCTTGTTTGACTGGGGGGTCGGGGGTATAAATTATCTAGAGAAAATGTCTTTGTGGCAAGCTGCCAGGCGCACACACAGAGCACGGTGCGTGTACACGACAAATACGACACCACAACACACAACACACGTACGACTTACGTAAAACACGTGCACCGAGGAAGCTCTTGAAAGACTAGACTAACAACAGCTGATACACACCCCATAGTAAGACAACACATCCCAGTGCTCCTCTGACCAATCATGGTAATCTTGATTTAGCGGTTGCCAGCATCCTCCCGAGTTCTCTGTGATTATTTAGGACCAATATTAGGCTACAAGACCAGGAAGCCCCAGCTCTTTCCGACAGGGAAGTTAAGACTCTTAAGCCTCGGGAAAGCTTCCATGGAGCAGGAGCTGCAGAACGCCATAAATAAAACAAAAAGCTGGCCTGTATAAATAATATAAACTAAATCCATGTGATAAGATCTTTCCAAACATAAAAAAAATACTTTTGGATTCCAGCAAAAAAGAAAGGCACGAGCACTAAAGACGTTCTTCGCGTTGTAAAGGCACACACAACATAAAAAAATAAAATAAAATATGGGGCACAAGCATGGAAACAGACAAAAACACAAATATGTCATCTTGAATTATGTAAAGGCTTAAACAGAAGGAGGAGAAGGAGATGTCAGGTGGGCTATTAGTGCCACTCTGGGCTGTGATCGTCTTCACCGCCAACACAGTCTACGGTTCCAACCCAGAGGTCAGGAGGAGGGGAGTCAACACAGCATTCTTTGGTGTGATTCCTCTGGAAGCTTGACTACAGTGTAGTGTAGTGGTCCCCCCCCCCTTTGAGCGGTGAGCTAAGTCACGTAACATTAGGAGACGCCGTCTTGTTTGTCTCTCGTTACAGCGGCCTTTGTGCCGATCAAAGAGCTC
>OMKN01013428.1:0-12877 GCA_900302345.1 Melanonus zugmayeri | reverse complement strand
GAGTATTGGGGAGTATTTTGTAATTTTTCTGTCGTCTCGCGGGCCGGATTGAACCATCGGGCCGATGTTTGACACCCCTGGTTTAGATGCTATTGAACTGACTTCAATGCTTCCATCATTTTCCCTGGGCAGAGTATGACTTCCTCACCATGCCCCTCTCCAACATGAATGTCATAAATATGGGAGTGCGTCTTCAAAGTAAAGAACAGGCCAATGATGTAGGCTACTGGTAGAAGCACGGACACCGAGTACACCAACGGTCTGAGAGGGCGAGAAGACACCTTGGTTAGGAAAGTTCCTGTTTTACTGTGTGTATGATGGTAGTGACGGAGTATACAAGTATTTCAATGATATATATTCAAACAAAACAACATCATAACTTACTCAACGTGGTTGTGGAACAGTGTATAGTTGTTCTGTTGGAAATTCAAATTAGTCTTTTTTTTTGCATAGCATGTTATGTAAAGTCAGAAAGTCTAAATATGTGAGGCTGGGCTGGGCTGGGTGGCGTCTCCTACCAAATCGTAGTGGCAGTTATGACAGACGAAGGTTGCGTTGCCTCCGTCGTTGGTGCAGGCATCACAGACCAGGTTCCCGTAGGCCTTGGAGAACAGGGTGGGTGCAAACACACCTGCCAGCCACCACCGAGTCATTCAACAATAACACCAACAACACTGACCAGTAGGGTCAAAACATGTCGATGTTCTATGACCTCAACTACACCGGGCTGCTGGTCCTTACCTCCTACAGAGATGAAGAGCAGAGCAGAGCCCACTCCTGTGGATCGGCTGTTGAAGCGCTGCTCGCTGTGCTTAAGCCCCCCGATCACCATGCTGATTCCCTAGCACACACACACACACACACACACACTTTAGTTCTTAGATTAATGCGGCTCTATGAGAGGATGCAAGAGGTGAATGTGAACAAAAATGTGAACTTTTATTGACAAGCATCCTCATCGATTCATTGACGTTTCAATAATTGTGATTTAAAAAAAGATACAGACGTGGAGAATACTTAAGCCTTTCGATCCTTCTGTATTTTCCTGGTATTGGGCGAGATCCATAGCAAAGTATATTAAGTCCCTTTCACACATGCAGTCTATCCCAGAATGTGAACAGGGATCGAAATCCTGGAAAAATCTGTACCACCAATTTCCCACCTCAAGACCAAGTGATTTATTATATTATAGTGACAAATGTCGGGTATCGGAAATGTCGGTGTTGTGAATGAAAGCAGTAACATTGCAGGGAGAGGCACATAAAGGGTTACGTCCCTCTGACGTAAGACGCTTTCACGTGGAGCGAGCGAACCTCTCTGCTGATGACGTATTTGAACCCACCACTGTTGATCTTAAGGCGCCAATGCTTTTCGGGTGATTCGATAACAATATCAATTCAACCTTTTGTTTGCAATCAAGCTCCTTTTTTCAAGAATGGCTGGAAACTGGACAGATTCAGATAAGGGAGCTCTTCTCAGTCCACGCAGAGGGTGAAATTGATAGGCAGCTGTCTGAAACAGTTTGAGATGCTGTAGTTTACGACAAAATAACAGGAATTCTACGTGAGCATAATGAGGCAGAAGACACAAGTTCTTCTTCTGTTGAGTTTTATAATAATGATAAGTGTTGCATTAGTATACATCTGCTGGACTGTCCCTTGGCCCATCTATTCCGGCGTTGCTATGCCGTGTGTGAAATGGGGGCAAGGCGGAAATGTTCCAGAACGTAGCTGCATGTGTGAATAGTGAAAATCACTAGTGGTGACTGAAAGGTTATCCCAGTAATTTACCGGGAACCATCTGTGAAAGAGGCTTTAGTAAAAGTGTCCAGGTTCCTCAGTACGCGGGTTGACTTACGGGGATGAAGAGGATGCATCCAAAGAGGGTGCCGGTCAACGCTGCCTTGACAATCTCCTGGAGGCAGGCGTTGCCGGCCTGGTGACCTCTGATCAGTGCTGTGATGTAGAAGGTCATCTCAGTGATGGAGCCGAATGTGGCATTCACCACTGCACCCACCGCAAAGTTACTCTGGGCTGAGATACTGCAGAGACAACAGAGATATGAGATAGAGAATGCCAAGTTTGTGTTGTTTGTATTGTGTTGTTTGTTTGTATTGTGTTGTTTGCTGCTGGAGCAGTAGGAGTGTAGTTTTGTGTCAATGACGATTAAAAGATTCATGGCAACGGCTGATCACTCGTAAGCTGGACCACTTCAAAAACCAGCTCAAAACCCATCTATTCACCCTTGCATACACATAACCCTCTCCCACTTAATGTTATGTGTTGTACTGTCATGTAATGTCCCCTCTCCCCCACCATGTAACATGTCCTTGAGTTTTCAGAAAGGCGCAAAAAATATATGTATTATTTATTATTAAGGTTACAAAAGGTCTGAGAGAAATTCAACCTCAAGGGTTGGATGGCTAGACAGGAGAAACGCCCTTTCAAAAACAAGCCAAGCGGTGATTGTTTGATTAGCTTAGAGCTTACCTGGCAATGCCCATACCAATGTAGTACGACAAAGGTATGATCGAACTGACCGCTATGCCGAACTTTACGTTGGAGCTGGCATACTGGTTTTCTTTGTCAATGTACCCTATCACCAGGGCAACAATTACCAGAGGAAGCAGATCCGAGATGGGAGTTAAAGATTTCAACAGGCCATTTTTGACACACACACACACACACACACACACACACACACACGTTAAGGATACTGACAGCAAACACGTTGATTCCATCCACAGTGTACTTGTAGTAGTACCAGTTGGTTGCATTATAACAACATAGGAGGGCTCTCGTCTCATATCCCTGCTGCTAAAACATACAAGATAGTTAGTCAGCATCCGGTAACCGAGCAGCACTAAGACCACGTAACTCATTTCTCGATTCGCTGTAACCTAGAACATTTCCTTACATTCCTTTGTGAGCAGGTGGTGACGGATACATCTTCGGGGGCCATCAGGAGAATGCTGCCCAGAGTACGTGCGTTCATCCTGGCCACAGGGATAGTGAAGACCAGGCTCCAGGAGAGGACGCAGGCCAGGGAGTGGACCACGGCCAATGGAGGAAAACCCAGCAGCAGCCAGATGTATGTCGTGAAACGCCGCTAGATTTGAAATGGTGTTGAGCTGTTGATTTTGTTTGCTAGCTTATTGTTCGAATACAGGTGGATTATAAAGCAAACACGTTTTGAGTCACAGTGTCTTACACTTTTGAACATTAATGCCGATTTGATTGTGTGGAATGAGAACTGTTAATGTAATTTGATATTTGTTTGAATCTTTCTCTAGCCTATCCTCTAGTTCAGTGGTTCTCAAACTGTGGCACACGCCCCAAAGTGGTACGCCAGAGACCTCTGAAAATGTAATTAACATTTTTGTGTTTGCCATTTTATGATAAAAAAATATTTTATGATTTCTTTATTTTTTTACTTAAATAGTAATGTGGGCATGCTACGTTGCTAAGGAAATACGATGCTTATTTTTAACACTAGGACAGCAAAACAGTCTGACAGACCGTTAGGGTTTTTCTGTTGCTAATATAAAAAGTCTAATGCAAAGCGATCAAGGCGTTGGGGTTGGAAAATGTCCCAACACCAAATCTGCTTAAAAGAACTGAGAATGTACACGTCTGTACTGTACTGTAGTACTCAAGACAATACACTTCAGCAGTCGAATAACAAAACATTTAGCAACACAAAACGAATCAAACACAGACGTTAAAATGATGGAGTGCAGATAGAGGCCCTCACCCAGTAGGGGGTGCGTGGAGGGATGGGCCCCCCAGAGTCTGGGACCTCTATGGGTGAGGGCAGTAGGATGGGCACCACATCCTCCCGTCCCGGGTTACAGCCACAGTAGGGGGACCTCGCACAGCAACCCATTACCCCGTTCCCTACCTGGGGAAAAATGCCATCTTATTGATTCATACAAACACGTAGAAGACTAAGCGGTAGGGTTGGGCGATTTTTTAAAACCGTTAAATCCTCTCCCCAAAACATTGCGGTTTACGCTTCAACCGTCAAAAGATAGTATAGCAATATAATTAAGCGAGAGTGCATCTTATAATGTCTGTTTTGGGGAAAAGAAAAAACGGGGAATTCGATCTGGCATTTAATTGAGGATGGAGGAAGTCAAATCAAATTCAATGTATGCTAAAGGTCATTCAATTAATTCTGCCTTTATTACACACGGTCGGAATAAAGCGAGTTTTCCAACCTTAATCTTATTCTACTCTGAATGTATGCAATCAGATTTTAGTTGTTTACAGACTTTTTTAACTAGCTCACTCGTGGTGATAGCGCTAGATGCCATTTTGCGCCTTCACTATCATAGGCTCGTGCCTCGTGTTCAAGCACATCCCACTGTTTGTCTGACATCAGATCAAATTCTCTAGCTTCAAATGACAGCAGTGGACAGTAATCGCCCAACCCCTAAGCGGGCCATATTGATGTAAAATAACCAAGAATCTGTTAGTTCCTCCATTAGTATCTTTGTTTGTTGGTAAAAGAGGAAATTCAAAAGAGGAAAGATGCAGAAATACAAAACCAAAACCTCATGCAAACAAGACAAACAAGACAAGAAAATGATAAGAACACATCAAACAAACCTGTTTGTTTTTTTCCATAACCGTTAAAGCCCCCGGACACCTGGCTTGAAATAATAAAAATGCATGCAAGTGCCTAGCCCCGGTGGACGACCTCGTGTCTCTGAACTTAAGCATATCAGTAGCGGAGGAAAAGAAACTAACCAGGATTCCCCTAGTAGCGGCGAGTGAAGAGGGAAAAGCCCAGCGGCTCCGACTGGTCGCAGAATTTATAAATGATAAATGTCATAAATCTCGAGCATAATCCCGCCCAATTTAAACCCAAAATCAGGAAAGAGTAAAAAACGTAAATGACAATATTTCAGACATGGATTGAAACTAATGTCTAAGACTATTTAGATGCTTACTAGTATGTAGATAAGACCCTACATTACATAGAAGGTTTTTGTGGATTTGGGTGTCCAGGGCCTTTAACAAAACACAATTAGCATTATTTAAAGTAGTATTCAGTGTCGCTTGAGACTGTTGCAAACTTGTGGTTTGCAACAGGTATAGATTTTTTCTGGTATAGAAAAAAAAAGACTTCTGCTTTAGCAACTGCTGTTACTACAACTACTACTATTACACACCAAAACAAGATAAGACAGTGCTTTCTTAATCCCAGACAGGAAATGCATACTTGTAGTGTACTTTGTACTTTGTACCAAGTACCTTGTTGACAAATAAGTTACCTCCTGGATTGTTTTGCCAAACGGCCAGAGGAAATACCATGACAAATGCCAGCACAGCTTCCCTGAAGAAGAAGAAGAAGAAGAAGAGTTTGTATGAGTTATGAGAGTTAGGATGGGATTGACCTCATTAGTGGCAAGTATAACTATGAACTACTGAAGCCAAAGTGTGCCATCATACCATACGGTGTCCCAATGACAGTGGTGAACATGAATATGCAGACCAGGAGATACACCAGAGACACCCACCAACCGAACAGAAACACATACGCTATGTTTCCCACAGTGATTAGATGACCTTAAACAAGAGGGAGAAACATCACACCAGGTTAGTCATAACTCAACAAGTGCTTTTTGATAATGAAAATCACTAAATAAACATTAATGGGAAGTGTACCTGTGTGTGGTTTTATAATGTTAAGCTCAGAGTAGAGCTCTTTCACAACTTCTGATCGGTCTTCAAATGGACGCTCAGTCACGTGACTCTTCCATTTTCTAAAACCAAACTAAACCCCCATACACACACACACACACACACACACACACACATAAACACATCCTTCATGTGCTGCCAATTTGATTTTGTTTTTTCATCACATTTTCTGCACCATACTGTAAAATACGTCCACCCACCCTGTAGTTGTTGACTAGTTTGTTGGCCTCCACCTCATTCTCGGCTCTTATGGTGGTCTTGCCGAGACCCTCCTCATCGAAGCAGGCGTGAGAGCTGTGGTCTACGAAAGCAGAACACAACAAGACAAAAGCAGAAAGTGGCAAAAATCAGGAAGAAGAAGACGTGTGAATACAACGCGGTCTGCGGATCCAAGCCTACATTGCGTGGTGAGGCTCCCCGGTCCTGGAGAGGAGCAGTGTGAGCAGCACGCCGCTTGAGAGTCTACAGAATCACAGCGTTGACCTCCTCCTCCACCAAGGCGCTCACAGACAAGCCCATTGTGGTGACTTGCCTGCAGGTCCCGGTCCCATGGCGCATCTGCAAGAGGAAATGCAAAGAGTTTACTGCCACATTTAATTGAATCAAAACATAGACAAAAAGAAATCGTAACACGCATGTTGGATTCATGTCTTGTCAATCTCTGTATTTTGGTCTGTGAGTCTGTGAATGAGGGCTACTGGCAAGGGTAAATAAAACCATTAGGCTATGACTTGGTGAGTTGTGCAGAGGATTGTGTTAACATACCAGTGTAGCCTACACATCTTGTTTAACTAGAAAGTTGAGTTGATTCTTTCATGACCAAACATACTCCACTAAACCATTACGGTTCAAGTTTCAAGCTTCTCCTTTCCAACAACAGTTGCACCATGAGTTTGGTTTTCCTTTCAACTGCATGACCATTTCGTGTAACTTACAGCCAAACACAACGTGTCAGCCTCATCTAATTAACCTACTGCAAATTGCAATGTAGTGACACAATTATTAACTAGTGTGATTCGTAGACGTAGTAGTTAGTTCTCCATTCGTTACAGTATTGACTAGTAGTAGTCACTCATCTGTATTACTAGGGCCTGCTGTGTGAGAACCCTGCATCATGTCATGGTGGGACGCAGTCTCTCCATCTCTCACGTCGCCCTACTTCTTCTCCCACAACAGAACAGCACGGGCCGTTTATTTACACAACAACGAGGGCACGACCAGCTCGTTACATAAAAGTTACGCCTGCTTTGGCTTTCTACCCGCGTATTTGTTTGACCTTACCTTGACCATCGGTCAGCCTTCTTTTCCTGTTTTTGGTGTCTGCGTGTGCCGGTGAAGAGTATGACATGTCTGCTGCTGACGGCCGGTCCGGTGTCACGCGCCGCTATTTCTATTCCAGTCTGGCGCGCGGAGGGAGACGCGCGGAGGGAGACGCGCTTCGCTTCTCAGTAGACTGCGCGACTCTTGAGAACAGGCGCACCGATTCACGGATTACACAGCTTGGCATTGTGGGAAGCGTAGGCCAATTTCTTCTCGGTGCCTTTTCTAAAAAAAAATGCTTTCGATGTTAAATTGCGAAATAGAAATAACAAATGAATCACATTTATTGTGAAATTGGTGACAAAATCTTGCATATGCTCATAGTTCATGTAGGCCACCACTAGATCGCGACAAAGCATCTATCTATCTATCTATCTATCTATCTATCTATCTATCTATCTATCTATCTATCTATCTATCTATCTATCTATCTATCTATCTATCTATCTGTCTATCTGTCTGTCTGTCTGTCTGTCTGTCTGTATGTCTGTCTGGTAGCCAAATACATTTAAAACAAAATAGTGTGATAATTTTGTGTGATAAATAAAATAAATCCCCAAATCTACATTTGTGTTGTGTTGTGAGTTTTCGTCACTATATTCATTTGCACATTAAACATTTACACATTTATTTAAATGTGCAACCATGTATTTGCATATTCACAGCTTTATTTACCAAGCATTGCGATTTAGTTGTGCAAAGTATGTTTTTTGTATTTAAATGGAAATATTATTAATTAATTATTTGACATGCACGCTGTGAAAAGGGATTCTTCCTGGCATTGCTAATATTCTTTACATCTTTAATACAGGTGCACATACAACCAAAGTTGGGCTACACAAGGCCTGTTCAATGCACTTGAAAAATAAATATTTGCTGGCAAATAACGTTTACAGGTCAAACAGACCTTAGTAAGAGTCATTATGACCAGAATGTGGCCTTTGTCAATAAATGTTGTCAAGTCACATCCAGTGAAGTGATATGATGCAATGTTATTTGGTGTCCCAGCCTTAAAATTGATCTTGATACAAGCTATCAAAATGCTGAGAAATGTTCCAACTAGGGGACAGTCCACCCTTTTAGAGGGTGTTGTGAAGAAAAAAAACAGCCCTAACTGATGGAGGTGACCTTGGGGGTGGGGTTTATTTATATGCCACATATCCCTGCATATAAAAGTGACAGCCAGCACAAACAGCAGCTAGATCCGAGGCCATGGTGAGACATTCGAGTGCCACCTTAGTTGTGGCACTAGTGCTGCTGGGTTGCTACGCTCGAACCTTGGTGGAAGCTCAGAAGGATCCTCAGGCCCCTCCGCCACCAAAGGTATCGTCCTGGTCGCCACAGCCGCCCCCACAGAATCCTCCGCCACCAAAGGTATCATCCTGGTCACCACAGCCAGCGCCCCAGCCACCAAAGGTACCGTACAGACCGCCACAGCCACCCCCACAGAATCCTCCAAAACAGCCTACGGACGTCCAAGTTCCTCAACAGCCAAATGTGCAGGACCCACAACGACCAGATCCTCCTCCTGCTCCTGCCCAAACCTGTGATGTTGCAATAGGCAAGAGGGTTCCCTGCGGACTTCCTGATATAACGGCCAGTGCTTGTAACGCCATTAGCTGCTGCATTGACAACAATGGATGCTACTATGGAAAAGCAGGTGGGTGTGTTCAGAAACGTGATATGAAACAGGACATTATATTCTTTTAAAAGTGCATAAAAGTGAATTGTAGAAGACCTCTTCTAATGCTTGTGACTTTGCTACTATAGTAACTGTCCAGTGCACCAAGGATGCCTACTTTATTGTGGTGGTGGCCAGGGACGCCACTCAGCCCAACATTGACCTGGGGTCCATTCAACTTCAGGGTTCAGGTGCTGGCTGCACTCATGTTGCCTCTAACTCAGCCTTTGCAATCTACCACTTCCTTCTAACTTCCTGTGACTCTGTTGTTAAGGTAGGTAAGGTTGTTATGGTAGGTAATGTAAAATGTAAAATGTTATATCACTTTGTTGTTATGATCCATTGTATAAGCATGGTGTCTGTTCCCACAGGAAGAGGAAGGTGTTATAATCTATGAGAACAGGATGACTTCCTCCTATGACTTTGGCGTCGGAGACTATGGAACCATCACCAGGGACAGCTCCTACGAGTAGTTAAACCATTTTTTAGAACCACGTTGATGTTGAATGTAACCCCGTAACTCAGGAGTATACGACTTTTTGTCTTTCAGATTGCTCTTCCAGTGTAGATACACCGGCACCTCTGTGGAAACAGTGGTGGTTCAAGTCCAACCATCGGATAACCCTCCCCTCCCGCATGCAGCTTTTGGACCCATTCAAGTAGAGCTAAGATTGGCCAATGGAAAATGTGTGTCAAAGGGCTGTGATGAAGGTAAAAACAACAGACAAAATGCATGTATAAGACAATGTGTAAACAATGTGTAAATAGTAAATACATATTAGCCTAATCTTTTCTTCATTCAGTGATTCAGGTCTGTACTGCAATGGTATTAAAGATTGAGTTAGCTACACAAGTAAAAACAGTCTCACACAGTTAATATATTAATACACAAGTAATAACAGAACAGAAAATGATGTCTGTGAATATTAATATTTTCCTCATTCAGTGATGCAGGTCTGTGTGTCAATGTGTTTCATCAGTGACCTATGCAGTGGTGCATATCAGACTATTGGCAAGATGTAGGCTAATTTACTCACTAACCCCTCCTAGGGGTTACTAATGGGAAAACTTGCATAGTGCAGATTTAAGATACATTGGAGTAACAATGAACTCAAATGTGTTCCTCTTACAGTGGATGCTGCGTACACCTCATACTATGTGGATTCAGACTATCCTGTCACCAAGGTGTTGAGGGAGTTAGTTTTTATAGAAGTGCGTCTCCTGGACAAGACCGATCCTAACCTTGTTCTGACTCTCGGTCGCTGTTGGACCACCACTACTCCCAACCCACACAGCCTGCCCCAGTGGGACATCTTAGTTGACGGGTAAATATATACCAATTTTAAAGAGGTTATCCAAGAAAATATTCACATAATATAATACTTACTATACTACTTACTATGATATAATACTAACATAATACTTATAATATATTTGCAATGAACATGCATGATTTATGAATGTTAGTGTTAAATTACAAAAATATTTCATCATTTAACCCTACAAATCAATATTTATTGTACTGTTTTAGGTTGTCACATCACACTGATGAGATTATAGACTGCAATCTTGCAATCAGACTATATACTCAGATATACAACAAGAACCAATTATAACTTTTAAATGTTCATTATAATAATGGTTCTTATTTGTTCAGATGTCCATACCAGAATGACCGTTACCTGTCTTCTCTGGTTCCTGTCGACGCTTCATCCGGGCTAGATTTTCCAAGCCACTATAGACGTATCATGTTCCAAATGTTTACCTTTGTGGAACCAAATGACCATACCCCCCTTAAGGACCAGGTGAATCAATTATCAATGATCACATAATAATCCATACTTACCAGAGAAGTATCTCACAACTAACACTGTTGGTCCCATCCAGGTGTACATACACTGTAGCACTGCAGTATGCGTGCCTGGGCCAGGCCAATCCTGTCAAGTAAACTGTCCCGGAAGAAGTGAGTCCATCAATTCTGTACTTGCTTGGCAGAATTTGTGGAGATGTCTTGTTCTTTCAAATAACAACCTTCCTCTGTATCTCTACACAGACAAGCGAGGCGCATCTCTGTCCACTGTGAAGAATGACCAAGCAAAGATTGTGGCTACCATTGGCCCGGTGGAATGTATCAGGTAGAACAGTGAAACCAAGGCCAATGATGAATACAACATAAGAAACAATCAAACCAAACCTTTAACAAGGTTCACCAGATGACACTGCATCCTTAAGCAGATGTTTATATTCAAAAACATATATTACAGATTTTTCAGTAAAATGGTGTCTAAGACACCAAGAGTGCACCAAGAATTTTCTTTGGAACAAGTTGTAGCTCAAATTAAATGCTGCCAAAGCCTTTAATATGGGTTAAATAAAAGGCTATATAAATGATGGTTTGTACTGGTTTTCCAGAGAATGGGATGGGTGGTTGAAATATATTATTTATATGGTAGCATGAGTGGCGCTAACATTAATATTGGGCACAACCTATCACTTATTTATCTTTTTAATCTTTTCTTATAAATTACATTAAACCAAGTGGACATGGTAGGCTATGCAAACGACTTTACATTTTGTTATTTTTTATGCACAAAGAGCATGCACTTTACCACATCACATGGACAAAGTTTTGCTTCATGCAAGAACTATATATACAATATGCAAAAAATGACACTTTGCCAAAACATAAAGCTCATTCCCGTACTTCACATCACATGAAAATGAATTAAACAATAATAAATCTCACAAAGCGTGTCATTTTCATTTAACGTAATCTAATCCATTATAATCTAAATAAATTAACTACATATACGTTGAACCAGTCTATGGCATAAATTATGCATCCAATTATTTGGTTTATGTGATTCAGTGGTTTACCACTTTAGACAAACTTGGAGCCACCTGGACTTACTGATTTGTTTCTAGGAAGACTACCAATACACCAACAAATGCGTATATAATCAAAAACAACCTAAGATGATTAAACTACTGTAGCAAAGGTTTTGTCTGCAAATTGTCTTTTAATTACATAATTGTACTATAAGATTGTCATTGTGAAACAAAGATGCTTTTTGAGTTAAAAAACAAGGATAATATATATGGATATAAGTGGTCCTACTGCATATCCTGAGGTATAGGCCATGCTCATGTAGGCTTGAACAGAAATGACTGAACCAGGAATTCACTCATTGGCTTTCCACAGACCTTTATCATCATCTCCGTCAGCAAGAAAGGTAAACATGGTTCATGTCCCATGGACTGAAATTATCCTTAAGTAGGTGGTCAGCGTTACGCAGTTTCATGGTCACTGCTATGGAAACAATGTCAACTTCCTCGGTTGAGCATTTCAAATAGCTTGATCAACACACTTACTATTTTCTGGTCTAACGGCCGGTGCTTGTGACGCCATTAGCTGCTTACGATAAATTGGTCTGCCAAGGGTTTGGGGTTGTATTGAGGATTTCACAGCTATTTACAATTACATATGGATTAACACTTTTCTTTGTTGAAAATACAATTACTTGTGAAATGAAAATGTCTGCATATGTACAGCCTCTAGAGATGATGTGTTCAAACAGGAATTTAGGATTAAGGCATTCAGTTTGTTTTACCAGTTAACAATGTACATATAAAGTACCCAGCCAGCAAACATTACTTACACATTTGTTTTTACAAAACACTCAACAAAAATCAACATAACCTGATCACATCAATGTTGTTCAAATGTGCATTTTGAAACTCATGTCATTTTATTTGTATTCAACCACCTTATAGGCCACAATTATGTAGTGACCCATTATTTATGCCACAACTCAAACAACTCACTGGAGCCAGAAATACATGTTAAGCATTTCAGAATACAGATCCCAAAAGACCACTAGGTAATGTTTTTTTTTCTGCAAGTATGGTAAAAAAAACACTAATGTTTGATTGTCTTGCAAGTAAAGCCGCGGTGCTTTATCTTGAGAAAACAAGCGTCTGCTGATCGGACCTCTGTGCCAAACATTTTAGCAAATGTGGCTGGTCCCATCTCAAATAAAACATTGACAAATGTTTCATTGAATAAATGTAAAGGTAAGGGTGGTTCCTGCTCCAAGGGGACCGTTACCCTAGAAGTAGTGTGCACTACCATTTAGGGGCCAAGGCAAAGCTTAAACCTCCTTGTGAA
>OMKN01013426.1:0-10807 GCA_900302345.1 Melanonus zugmayeri | reverse complement strand
ATAGTTATAGTGCCGTTTACATACAAGTAAACGGCATCTCCCCGTTTACTTGTATGTGTTTACAGGCCAGTCTTGCCCTCTCCAATATGGCGGCGACGTTGACGTACGATCCAAAGGCCAACGCGGCGTCTATGTATTTATGTCTATGTTCCTGTGTGTGCATGCATTCAAGCAGGGATGTATAGGGAGGGAGTAATCAATTATGTTGTCCCACTACAGGAAATCGGTTTTACAGCTATAAGTATATTTATTACCACAAGAACAGCAATACTACTACTATAATAATAATAATAATAATAATAATAATAATAATAATAATAAATAAATAAATACAAGTATTATTATATTCATCATGATCATAAGTATGTGGTTGGTCTTTCAGTTCAAAATGTGAAACCTTTCCCCGATGACAAATCATGACATGAAAGGCATGAGAAGTTGAACGTTTATTTTTTTAATTGTATGTGTAAACAAATATCAGTTATCACAACTTAACTTCACAAAGTCTAAACACTCAATGAATTACAATCGTATCTTATCCTTAGATATGAGAGTTTGAGTATTAAAACTTATAAGCAGGTACAAATGATATAATTGCTATTGTATAACTCATTGTTGTAACTGCATGTCAGTATTTGGTTATAAACCCAGCGCTCGCTCTTCTGGGGTAAATCTAAGCCTGGGGGGCAAAATCTCCTTTGTGACCTTTTCTTCTGTTGACTTCGATCATCTTTGTTCCCAAGGTGTTGGCAGTCGCAGGGTGTGACATGTACCTTGTGGTTCCGCCATCAATTATGTATAAATAATAATAACCTTGGCGGACTGCTGATTTGCAATGACACTTTCATTACAACTAGAGCAGCCTATAACTCACGGGGTCCCATTAGTTATTAATGCCCAGGAACACCAGCTTTACTTTGTCATTTATTGCTTCATCTCTATGCCTTTTTAAATATTCAGTAACTGCTGTACCTACATTTACTGTCTGCTATCTGTGCCTGGAGAAGACTGCAGCGTGGGTGTTGTAAGGTGACCCAGTTGCAATAGGAGGCTTGGGCCTTGTTCACCAATGACGTTGTAGTCAATCATGCCGCGCAGTCAAAGTTACAAACATGGGAAGACAAAGTTGTTTTTTGTTGTTTTTGTTTTTGGACAGAGACTAACTTTTAAGATGGAGAGCAAGAAAAGCTAGGCTCGTCTAGGATGTGCACCATGGCATGCTTTTGAAAATTGCACTTGAAAAGGAAAAATAACGAAATAATGGATTAAATACAACCGCATCTCACACATCATCTAAACATTTGTATTTGCCATGAGCCAGCTCACTTGCTTTGGAAATACTGTAAATGTGTCTAGCATTCCTGGAATACTTTCCTATTATTTACTATAATAAATAAACCCGGTATCTATTTTGGCAAGGCTGGCTGGTTAGCTATATTGGCCAGTAATGTATCTAGCTGTGGACAATTGTAAAGCTGGAGGAAGGAGTTGGGTGTGCTGTGTGCATGTATTAGGCTGTGTGTCATTCACAAGGTGAAATGAGTTGAATGTGTCTGGTTGTCATGGGAGTCGTGGTTTCTATGACAACCTGACAGCTAGCCTATGAATACTTCCTGGATTGTTTTCACACTACACAAACAAATTGTGATCATACATCCCTGGCCAACTCCCAGCGTGAGTGTGTGTGTGTGTGTGTGTGTGTGTGTGTGTGTGTGTGTGTGTGTGTGGGGCGCACGCGCGTGCGCCCATGTGTATATTTTGAATCTGATTCTAATGCATCTTAGAAGTTTTGACCTGTATCTTTAGACATCTTTGATCACCCATAATGCATTTCAGAGCATCTCTGAAAATGTCTCACCTTGTCTACTGCTGTGAAACACAGACAGTAAATATTGCAGAGAGCCACTCAGATTTCAAGCACCTTTGCACATAGAAATTATAGACATGAAGAATGTGTATGTAATGTAATTTGGATTAGTGATGTAATTTGGAAGATGAAAATGCAAATAGGGTGTATTGTATTGTGAAGCCTATTATAAGAATTGATTGAAATTAGGCTTATTTAACCATCGACTAAAGAAAACTGCTGTGGTAGAAGGGAGCATTTTTGCACAAAAACGCTGCTGTAGTATTAGGCCTAAATCATCCCATTTAAATCTACACATGAACCTAGAGCAAAGTCAACGTTTTAATCAGAAGAGGGCCGGTCGAGTTGCTTTTCTTAGTCTACTACTTTATTTCCAATGAAGATTATTCCCGGTAGCAGATTATTAGGTTGCATGCAACCATGCAATTTTCTTACACAATCATTTGAATAATTTAGCACTTATCAGCATTACTCAGTTAGCCATGCCAATGTTTCTCCTACACTCTTCTCTTCGGCAACCAAGGACAGATCTAATGTGCGATTTACAATAAAATGTATAGGCTATAACCCAAACCACACAGAATTAAATTAGGGATTAGGCGGTTAATCACTGAGTGTGCTTTCATACAGCCTAATTTAGCGACTGACTCCATAGCCATCCATTCACTAACCTTGGTAGAGAGATTTTATATAGGCTACAAAAAAATCATTCCTGAATATATCTTATATTATTTCAATAGTAGGCTTATTTCCCATTGCCCTCATTATTGGCAACACATTCGCGTGACACCCGTGGATTTAAAAGGCCTATTTGACTGCCGCATCAATTAGCAAACCTTAATGAGGTATTTTGTCTTTTGCTAAATAATAATAATAAAGATCTTATAGCTATAGCTACAAACAATAGAATATCGTTTTTCATTTTATACTTTTTTTTTCTTTGAAAGTAAAATTTGAGAGGAACATTTTCCACAACGTCAAATGCAGCCTTATAGTTCAGCGAGTTGCCGCCAATCTTCCCGGAGACGCGGCTGTTTGCGTGCGTTCCGCGCCCGCGTGTCTGTGTCCGCGTCTGCACGTCCGCAAGGTCGGTCGCCAGTCACTTGTACTTAACGAAATATAGATGCTATACTTTTACGTTTGTAATTATTGTAGCGTATTATTATTTATTATATTACTGTGGAATGGACAACCAGCCTGGGAGAATAACCTGAAAACCATTTTTAATTAGGCATTATTTTGGGAAGAAATTAGCTTAGGATGTAGGACTATGTGTGAAAAAGACAATTATGCTCTCTTAATTATACAGTAAATAGAAAATAACGACAATCAGCTTGAGTCTGTCCTACTGTATTTGAACCAAATGACGCCAGGTGAGGAAGGCCTACTTCAGCTGCTGACCGTCAAGTCTACTAGAAGAGCTACAAGATTCTTGCTATTTAAAAAGAATAGCCTATTGCTATTGATCCACTGCATTAATCAATCACAATAAAAGCAGTGGTCCTTTATGAGGTAATAGACCTATATTGTTTCTGAGTCCACACAATCACTGTTTTTCTGTAGGTCTAATGTAGGCCTACATGTCTTGGTAGGCCTTGAATAAGCACGGGTCTCAGTAAACGCCCCCTAGCGGCTCTAATCTTTGCCGTGTCAAGATTTCCTTTTCTGTCTTTCAGACCTAAAGTCACTGATAAGCAAGACATGCGAACGGCGGTGAATATTAATGAAATGGGCTATATGGTTATATAGCCTACAATACCTATATTTAATAATTTTAATTAGGTGTGATTAGTGGGATTTGCTGTAGCCTATGCCTACATAATTAATTTATATTTTATATACATAAATAAATAATATACATATAGGCCTAGGCCTATTATGAAATGCTACCGTTAAAACCGGTCTTTGAAATGATCTCCCAGACTTCCCAGAAATAAGACATTTTCAAGTTATAGGCTTGAAGAAAAATAAATAAATGAAAATCAATAAACCCATGAATAATTTTCATTGTCCAACAGACCTACAGTTAGGGCTACACATGTCCTCATTAGTGAGACTTCTACGAAACTAAATTAAGAGGAAAAGTATATCTGGCAATGTAAAAAAGAAAAAAAAAGAAAAAAGAAAAACAACAACAACAACATCAACAACCACCGTAAAACGACGACGCCTGTTTCTACAGCCAACACAGCCGGGCGCATTGCTGTAACAATCGTGCGTGTAGATCACAGGCCTATGTCTAATAATGTCTTGAGAATACTAATACTAATACTAATAATAATATGGAGTCAGTGATGGAATGGCCACCCACTGATATTGAGAAGCTCTCCTTGGGTTTCTGGAATGAGGAGGAGAGAGGAGCTGTCCTGGAGGAGAGAGAGCCCTGTTCCCATGGGTATCAGATAAATATAGCCCTGATCCCCATGTGCTGTTTGTGTAAAAGTGATTATGCAGACACAACTGCGAAACTAACTGTTACTTTCATAATAGCCCCTGGGAGCCCCGCGTCTTGTAATACGATCTGATGACCTGAGTTTTTGGTTTGTTTGTTATTTAATTTTTGGCATCAGGTACTAAACGTCCGACAGATTTTATTTTTTTAATTAGATCCAGCTTAAGACATTTTGTTGACAATTTTATTTATTTAAGCATTTTGATCGAAAACTAGGCTAAAATGGTCTTCTCGCCCGATAATAAAAAATAAAGAAACTTTAAAAATATAAATAGCGTAAATTCTTAAATTCTAAAATAATAGTACGCCTAGGCCTATAATAGCCTAAATAAAACAATATTATGTTTTTTGTTTGTTTTTAAGTTTACACAGAAAAATATTACTGGTTATAATAGGCTATAATCCAATGTTAAAGTATGCTACTCTTATATTAAATGTGTTGATAGGCCTAGATGGATATGATCATGAATATCAATTAGCCTATTATACCAAATTAATCGATATCAATATGACACTTTTCATCTAATCAACAATAAAAACACGTAGGCCTATAATATTCTATGATAGTTTTCTTGTCTGGTTTTCTAAATTAAAATAAATATGTTACTGCAAGGATTTGAGAGCGTCAGTAGTGAAAATAGATGTCAATTCTCTTAGATTTATTTACAAATGAATCAAATTTACAACACAGTAGAGCTACATAGAATTACGCTACATTTGTTTTTAAAAACAGTCTATTTTTTCAGCTCGTTCATTTTCATAAAGGAAGCACAACTTGATTATTTAGTCCAATTATAATTTGCCCCCAATACAAAAAAAACAGAAACAATTAGTATCACTAAACGCCCATCTAACAGATGATGCATTTCGAAAAAAAACAACAGATAAAATACCCACATGTAAAATCATTTTTTTTTGTTTTACAAATATTTACAAATATTACCTGTACATAAATATTTCCTTTTTTCTTTGTCTTTTTAAGTAGGATTTGCGTGGCTTATAAAGTCCAGTGCTGCCCTTTTTCATTTGTGCTTCGTCCCCCAAACCATAGCGTCTCTGTAGCATACAAAAATAAAGATGTTTTATCTTAAAGTCACTGAGAAGGCCACTTGGAGGACACCGCCGCGGCCGAAGGTAAAAACTGTCCCGAGAGGAGGTTCGACGGCACGCTGAGGATCGGCGCCATCGCCGCGGCCGACCGGGTGAGAGAGAGGGAGCCGTGGGCGCTCAGCAGAGCCGACTGCACGGTGACCGGGGGTCGCAGGAAAGTCTGTGCCACGGAACTCGAAGAAGAAGAAGTGCTGGACACGCCGATGATGTTCTCTATGCTGAAGGACGAAGGTCTACTACTACTCGTCGGCTCCGATTTGATGATGGATGCGGCCGTGCTCAGGCTGCTGAGCTGCAGCTGCAGACTCGGGCCGAGCTGCGAGTTGAACGCCTTCCTGCTGAGCTCCGCGGAGGGCAGCAGCGGGACGGTCGGCGGCAGCATGGGGCCCACCGGGGGCATGTAGGGGTACTGTAAGGCGGCGTGGTGGTGCGAGTACGCGGGGTGGATTCCGTAGTGCCGCCCATACGGGTTGCCGATGCTGTACGCCCCGAAACTCTGCATCATGAGCGCCGTCTGGTCCCGGAGGATGTCCGGCTGGTGCCTCTTGAACCTTTTCCGTCTCCGCAGGAAGCTGCCGTTGTCGAACATGTCCTCCGACTGCGGGTCCAGGGTCCAGTAGTTGCCCTTGCCGGGGTTCCCGGGCTCTCGGGGGATTTTGACGAAACAGTCGTTGAGGGACAAGTTGTGGCGGATGGAGTTCTGCCAGGCGGGGAACTTCTCCCGGTAGTACGGGAAGCGGTTGCTGATGAACTCACAGATTCCGCTCAGGGTGAGTTTCTTCTGCGGGCTCTGGAGGATCGCCATGGTGATGAGGGCGATGTAGGAGTAGGGAGGCTTCACCAGGCTGTTTTTGGGCTTCTGTATGGCGCCTCCCGAGGAGGCTCCGTTCGGGTCGGTGCCCTCTCCCTTCACGGTGGTGCCCGTCTCCCCTTCGCCGGAGCTCTCGCAGCACGGACTCCCCCCGCCGGAGCGCATCTCCATCTCCTCCTCCTTCTCCACCTCGATGTCCTCGTCCACCTCCTCGTCGTCTCCACCTCCGCCCCGGAGGTCGCGCATGATGCCGTCGCCCGAGCTGTCGCAGTCGTCGCTGTCTGTGCGCTCCATGCCCTCCTCCTCGTCCCCTTCTCCCACCACGTCGATATCTACGTCCTCGGCGCAGAGGACGGTCCGGCCGGACATGTCGCTGGCTCTGTCGCTGCCGCCAGACAGTGTCATCTCACAGCTTTACTAATGTTTAAACCGAAGCTCCCCCCAAAAAAGTGACCGACCTGCGGGTGTGTGATGGTGGTGGTGGTGGTGGTGGTAGAGGTGGTGGGTGCGCACAGGGCTCTCCGGGTAGAGATTATGGTTCGCCCCCCGTGCGTCAAGAGATCGGATGTCGCGCAAAATCTAAATGCAGGGTCAGAGCGGTGTGTGCCAAAGCCAAGCCAAGCCAGCCACTATAAACTTCAACTTCTGAAAATATCTCCACCCCAGTTCAGCACTGCTTCAAGTGGTCTTGTCTCTTCGGGTTTTCTTTTTTTGTGTTCTTCTTCTTCTTCTTCACTTGGTTGACTTCCCCGCTCCTCTCGGTGTGTCCTCCTCTTCAAGTCTGTATATTTCCCGAGGAGTTGCGTGTTTTGAGTGCGGTGAGTCAAGATGACACGCTTCTTTTAAAGCCTTTTAAAGGGACTGTCTGATAGATGACTTTTATAAGATATACTATCAGTCCCCGGGACACGTGATTGGCTGACGTCAGACAGCCCCCCTCCCGTTTAAAGCATGCAGACTGAAGTTGTTTCACAGGATTTGTCAACAATAAGGACAACACAGCAATGCTGCTGCACGCTGATTCCTGCCGCTGTTCGTCCGTCATGGACCGTTTACCAGAGGAGGAGGAGGGGGAGGAGGAGGAGGAGGAGCGGATGATTGTATGATTGGCTCGTATGATTGAAAGATCTTAATGCGCATTAAAACCCCTCAAATCTTAACTTTTGCTTATACAAACGTGTTCAAAAAGCGACCGAATGCTGAAAACGACGACAGCTAAGTTTAAACTAAATCACGTTTCTTAGTTGCTCTTCTTATGCTCTTTTAGGCTCTCTATATAAATATAGATTTGTTTTGCATGTCACGTTGTAGAAGATGTTTATTTCAATCAGGGGGCCGTTGTAAAAGAGAGCTTTGCTCTCAATCTGCCTTCCCTGTTGAAATAAAGGTTAATAATAATTTCGTTTTCGCGTTAATGGTCAAATCTAAATAGACTATTTCATGGACGCGTGTGCACATTTTTTGTATTTGTTTATTTAGCTCTATAGCATTATTTTATTTTTTTAAGACAACGGGCTATTGTACGGAATCGAAATCGCAATTTGCAGAATCAATTCAGTAATTTGTTCCTGCAGGATTAGCCCAATGGTGAGGAGAATATTTGAGTTGCAACAATGGAAAAGAATAAAGACTTTCTTAAGGAATTTGCAAGAGGTGTTAACGACCGCGATCATTGCGGGTTTTAGCATTTGAAAAAGTAGGAAATGCGGCATCGAGTCAACGTTAACAGACCATTCATTCATTCCTTCATTCATTCACACGCACGGAGGTGAGCCGCGCATCTGGCCTGAGAAGGATGGCCAAAGTAATCCAGGGCTATGTAACCCTTTTCCTGTCTTGTGAGAAAATGTTGCTTCTGCACAATTTGACAATGATAATAATAATAATTGCTATCGTCAATAATTTGACGACAACAATAATAATGTCCTTTGTATTTCGTTTAACATAGGCCTACATATTTAGTAACATAGTCTACTATTCCAGTAGAAATAGCCACTAGTCAAGAATAAGGAGCACAATATGTGTCACATAATGCATTAAGCCCTAGGCCTATATGTTACTCATTTCCCCGTTATAGCCTATGCAAGAAAATATATTTAATAGTCAATTTCGTTAATTGATTTTCAAATGACTGTCTTTCCATATACACTCATACTGTCCATACATATTCCCACTGTTTAGCGTTTTCTATCCTTCATTTATTACGCTTTAATTTGCAATGTCATTTGTTTGGCATTTATAAACCCACATTAATTTGATAATAATAACAACAACAACAATAATAATAATAATAATAATAATAGTAGGCCTATATCCCCAGCACGGTATTAGTAGCATACTGTTGTTATGTATTAGCTATTATTAATAAGTAATAATTTTGCACTATTCTTTTAATTATATCATAATTGTTATAATAACCGTATGTTATTATTGTGTGTTATTATTGTGTGCTTACTTGATTGCATTAATAGTTATCCTTTTTTATTGATTTGTATTGGCCTATTTAATTATTGAGGGATTTCGCTTCAGTTGTTGAGAGGGCTTAAGGGTAATTAGCTACGATATTGTTATATTTTAACAAATCTGCATGCGTTTTGATCCTTGATCCCTTGTTGGTTTCAAGCTTATGTGTTTGTCTGTTTTTGATGTTAGACTGAATTTAAACTAAAGACCGCTATCTTTATCGTCTAACAACTCCACCACCGGTAGTGGAGTTCCATAGGGCGGATCTTTCTCCCTGTGGGACAGAAGTCACATCCATCAGACGGTAGTCCACTAAACCCTAACCCTATTAACACATTAATACCTTCCCAAATGCAAACTCAGATACAACTTGGCTGTTGGGTTACACGCACAGGCCTTGCTTCCTTATCGAAAACAAAGATATGTGACAATCAGTCAGTTCATCGAATGAAAAGAGCCTCTCGGGTGTCTCTGGTGTGTTTTTCTCCATAACGGGAGCGTGTGTGTTTTCTGATGACGTTCATAACAAACGCTTCTTCACTCTATTTCTGGCCCCTTTCGGTGCGCGTATCTCGCAGGGGGGGCAGGCGCTTTGAAGACAGGTGCAGCCATGAGGGTCCAGAGGCTCTCAAACGTCTCAGAGCTGCAGTGTGGTTGGTGTGTGAAAGGCATAACGGCTGATATAGCGACACACCAAAGCCCCCCAAACCCAGTCCTTCCTGCATGTGATCTTTTGAAGCCTCGTAAATCCGCTTTTGTTGATGAAATGTACCTTTTGAGCACACAGGTAGGCCTATCCGACTTAAGGCCCGCAAAACCTCTCAGAATAATAAGCCGTCTCAGTATCTCAGTCTCTCTCAGTACGACGTGAGGCCGTTAGGGGGACGCGCAGCATCACAACACACAGCGGAGGTCATGAAACAAACACCCAAATATCGCCTTTTATTCTAGGCCGTGGAACTACAACTAAACTAAAGATGAAGCAACACTATTAATAACGGTATAGTGACAGTGGAAGTGGAAGGAAAAAAAGTAGCCACGTCTAGCCTGGGATATATAACAAGCAGCTTTAATTGTGACCATACTCAAATTCCAATTAGACTATAGTAATAACAATATTAAAATAAAAGGCTGTTTCGTAGCCTATTTAAATATAGGTATGTATATTAAAAAAATTAAATAACAAAAATAAAAAAGCTATCCAATTTAGCAACGTGACGTGTCAGTAGCATATTATAGGCCTACTATTATAGGCCTACATCAGTCTGTATAATTAACGGGCGATGTAATAGGCGGCCTATGTATTTTTAATGAGTGAAACTGAGAGATGTGGGTTACACATGAAATACATGGTGTATATGTATAGGCCTATATGTTCTATATGCTTGAGATAAAAACTCAAGAGATTTCTCAAGACCGAGTGTTTTCTAACAGCTGAGCATATTTAGGCCTAGCTGGGGTTTTTTTTAAACAGATTTTCGAAAGCTAATTGAATGAATGAGGTGAGGGGGCATTTGGGGGCAGCCAGTAGTAAAACGCTATGACAAATTAATGGCATTGTTAGCGCGCTTTTAATTAGGCCTACGGCTATTATGATAATTATTTTACATCCACAGCCAAATGTCAGACTTAATAAAAAAGGAGACATTCTCTTGAAAGTGTTTGTCTCCCATTTGGAAAACTGAAATTTGGGAAACTACAAGTTTAACGACATCGAAATATTTTTCTTGTATTTGACACGAAATGTTCTTTGCTGGTTGCGTTGAGGCTGCATCTGACCACAGGGGCACATATTGAACATCTTGGCTCTATTTTTTTTTTTCCGGCTCTATTTTGAAAGCTTGTAGAATCTACTCTCTGAGCCTCTCTGAGAGATTCTGTCAAACAATATGACGCGGCTCGTTTTTAACTGTCCTCTTTTGTCTCCTTCCAGGAGCCACCTCTCCCCGTCCCGTCACAACACCACCTCTCCCCGTCCCGTCACAACACCACCTCTCCCCGTCCCGTCACAACACCAGGGGCCAACATGGAGACACACGCGCGCCGTGCGTCTGTGTAGGTTACGCGTTTTCTCTCGTGCGTGCGGACGCCTTTTCAGCGCGCG
>OMKN01013424.1:18373-36207 GCA_900302345.1 Melanonus zugmayeri | reverse complement strand
CACACACACACACGCACACGCACACACACACAATAGACATACACGCACACACATACACACACAAACGCATACACCCACACACGATACACATACACCCACACACATATACACACACACACATACACATGATACACATACACACGATACACATACACCCACACACACATATATATACACACACACACACACATATATACACACACAAACACATACGCACACACACACGATACACATACACCCACACACATATACACACACACACACATACACACAATACACATACACCCACACACACGATACACATACACCCACACACATATACACACACACATACACACAATACACATACACCCACACACACATATATATATACACACACACACACACACAATAGACATACACACACACACACATATATACACACACACACACACACACACACACACACGCTACACACACACCCACACACATACACACACACACACACACACACACAATACACACACACCCACACACATATATATATATATATATATATATATATATATATACACGCACACACACACACACACATGGGGGCCCATTCACTCTTCATATTCAATGTACTAAAAAAAAGCATACTTCAGAAATTGTTTCAGAAAAGTTTGTGTGTGTGTGTGTGTATAGGTTTTATGGGAGAACTATGTTGAAACATGTCTCTGCCGCTTGGTGCTCCAATATTCAGTAGGCCTAAATATTGGTTTGCATACTTTCCCCAGGCTAGTAAGAATGGTGCAGAGGGCGTGGAGCTAGACCTCGAGTTCACATCTGATGGGGTCCCAATACTGATGCATGATGACACCGTGGACCGCACCACCAACGGATCCGGACCACTCAGCCAAATTACCTTTTCTGAGTTGTCGAAATTGGACGCAGCGGCGAAACATCGTCTCAGGTCGGAGGACAATTTGACGATATTCTCACAATGATGATGCTTATTTGCAAAGTCATTAAAGACTAAAATACATGTAAACACTCTCTCATCCTAAAACGACTAGGGGTTAGGCGTCTTACAGACTTTGCGTTTCAAATTGGGATTAATTGGGAGTCCTATCCTGTCCTGCCCAATAAACACAACGATAAAACTCACTAAAATGAACTAATGGAGATACAAATATGTAATCTAACTGACTCATTTAAAGCCCTTTCCTTCAAAAGGGAAATACATTTTGCTTCTTCAAAAAATATATATAGCTGAAACACACTACGCCTGATCACCCGACAAGCAAAATCGCAGTGTGTGGAGCCCTTACGTCACATAGCGCTTGATGTGTATTCCTAACTGTTCCATGATTTAAGCTAGGCTACGCTAAGATCTAATGTCGGCACGTTCACATCATGATTGCGTCAAATATGTGTTTCATACAAAAACGGCTGAGAAAGCAGTGAGAGACTCATGTCCTGTCATTAACTTTCAGGGAGAAATTTGCAGGAGAGAGGATCCCAACTCTTGAAGAAGCAGTGGAAGAGTGCATCAAACTCCAGCTCTCCATCTACTTTGATGTCAAAGGTCATCCAGATGAGGTACACACACACACACACACAAACTAAGTAAATGCAGTCTGCTATTATTCCATTTTTCACAGAACATAAAAGATCTGTATTCTTGTATTAGGTTTCATACTCCATAGAGCCACAGGTTTTGCTTATAACACTAATTATGGGTCTGCTCCTTTTTATGTCCCGGGGGGCACGAGGTAGTAGACTGAACTAGTGAAGATAAGTCTACTACCCGTGCCCTGGTACGTACAAGGAGCAGAAGACCAATAATTATGAGCGACACCTGTGTTTTTCCTACGATGACACTTCCGTGAAAGGGGTCTGTATGCTAAAACTCAACCCACTAAATTTGGCGTCGTAGTTAGGGTTTCAATTGCCCTTTTTTATTTTAAAAACCAGTAAAGGAATTCTGTGTTAAAGGAGCAGAAGGCAAGCTATAGAGGAAATTCCACTAAATGACAAGTATTTGAAAAGACAGAAGGCAAACAAAAAACACACCCCCTGCCCTTTAGCCCCAAGTCCAATTTCTTTAGTCCAATCGCACAGATCAGCGTAGTTGGGTAGAGAAAGGAAACCAGGAACTTGACTTTGTAGAGAATTTCCCTGATTGGTACTAGCTACAAAACCAGCCCTGATTGGTTGTCTTTTGGCCGGCGGGTTGAACATTTTTTGACAGCCCACTACAGTCATAAGGTACTTTTTTTGCAGAACATTGGATTTACACATAGCTGCTGGAATGTTGAGTAATTTAACTTGATTATTTTACAGAAATATTGCCTACTGCTCCTTTAAGGGGGTTGTTGTTTCAGCCCAAGATGAGGCAAAGTGTTTTTATTTGTATGTTCTCCTTAAGTTACACAGCTGTTGGCCCACCAACTGGCCCTTGAGGAACACACACATAGCGTCACTCCAGAATACTTCGACCTGACCTACAAGCGCCTCATGTTGTCTTTATTTCTCCCACACAGGCAGCGGCGGCTCTCAAAGACCTGTACAGAAAACACCCGGTTCTCTACAACACCAGCATCGTCTGCTCCTTTGAACCAAAAGTAATCTACAGGGTAAGAAGGGATTAAGGCATTGTGTATGTGTAGATTTTATAGAACATAAAAAAATGTGTATTTGGACATATAGCCCATATATAACCCTATAGCCAAAAAGTCATATATTTCCATCAACCAACCCCTGCTCCAGATGAGGCAGACTGACCCGGAAGTGGTCACAGCACTGACCCACAGGCCGTGGAGCTTGAGTCATTTTGGAGACGGTACGCCGCGCTTCGCGTCGCTTTGGAAACACCAGTGGATGACGCTGGTGGACGTACTCTTGGACTGGGCGCACCATCACTTCCTGTGGAAACTTTGCGGCGTCTCTGCGTTCTTGGTGCAGAAGGACTTTGTCTCGGCGTGAGTTTCCATCTATGACCCAAAACAATTGATTTCAATGAGGAAGATCACTAGGTTTAATTCACTTTGTGTAGCTCTGCTCCACTCAAGACATTGGTGTTGTCCTCCCCCTCCCCTCTACCTCCCACAGAGACTATGTCCAGTACTGGGCCCAGAGGGGCGTGCAGGTGGTGGCCTGGACGCTCAACAAGGCGGTGGAGAAACAGTATTACCAGGAGCTCCTCCAGGTCAGCTACATCACCGATAGCCTCGTGGAAGACTGCGAACCTCATTACTAAAGTTACTAAAGTTATACTTGTACTGTGTCCAATGGCCGCCGTCGGTACACTGTGGGTCTCTACGCCGGTGCTAGCATTTATGGGTCTGCATCTGCGATTCTGCGCCTAATGCCGAAAACATTGCAGGAAAGACGAAGTGGGACCTGTCGCCCGACGTAAGCGGCAGCCTCTTTGGGATACATAAGTGATGTACAGACCCACGGCGTACCTACAATGGCTATTCAACGCCTGGGCCTTAATGTCATTCACACACAAGCACGCATTTGATTTGACATTTTTAGGGTGACTTTGTAACATCTGTCCAGGGACTACGGATGAAAAGTAGCCTCTTGGCTAACTCATTAGCGCATTTTATTAATGTGCACGGTCCCTGTTAAATAAACCATTAAAGGGCAGCCCAGGTTCGATTCCCACCTGTGGTCCTATGCTACATGTCATTCCCTCACTCTTTCAACCCACTTTCCTGTCCATAAAGGCATAAAAAAGCCCAGAAAATATATTTAAAAATAAATAAACCAATCAAATGTTTGTTTTTTTCTTTCTGACATGGTATAAGGGTTTTTAATGAAGGCTTTTCCATTGATTTTAACATGGTAATTCAAGAGAGATGCTAGCTAGTTAACCTTTGCAGAACAATGTTTAAAATGTATCTATTCAAATCTCTATGGTGACATCTTTTATATATTTTCGTATTATTTATGTGTAAACCAGCCATCACAACACCTGTATCAGATGTACTGTATTCACCAACTCAGGAGTGCAGTGATTGCTGTTCTGTAAATCTTTTGTATTATCCATCCTAACTGCTTTTTGTTTCAATGTTTGTTACACAGCAATAATAGACTTACTCTACGAATAGAGGCCTGTGGCAAAATGTTTAGAAAGCTGCTGTGAAATAGGCCTGGGTTGAAAAGTGAAATAAAGAAATTAAATATTTTGAGTTTGATTTTTCAAGATACAAATGGAACAGAAATTCCCCAACTCTGACAAAATTGTAAGTCACATACACGGCATATACTGTACTGTATTACAATACAATGAACATTAAGTCAATTGTATTTGTATAGCCCATCACAGTTACAGTCCCAAAGGGCTTTACAGGCCATATATTTATGACACCCCCTAACCCTAGCCCCCCAAAGGACAATAAATAATCCCTTAATTATCCAGGAAGAAACCTTGATCATCAGAATCCTCTAGAGGTGGCACATGGTGATTCTATAATGCGTCGCATTCAAATGCAAGGATCATTGACACAGAATCCCTATTTACAGAGTAAGAGCATTTAAAAAGTGGGGGATTGTTCAGAGCAGTAGCACCTATGTTGACTAATGCATTCATGCGTTCACCCACTGCTCTGGCTCTGGCCCCACAACAACCTGCAGTAGAGTAGATAACACGGACGTGACAGCATTGGCCCTGAACAGCCGCCCGGTTGAGGCCTGACTGATCTTCACTTAGGCCTACACAAACGTGTGTTCGTAACACTAGTCAGCTATTTGGGTTATGGCAACGCGCCACAATCACACACTTGTAATAACAGGCTGTTGACGTATATCATTATATACATACAGTATATATATATATATATACACATATCTATATCTATATATATATATATATATCTATATAAAAAACACACACACACTAACACTATTTTATTTCGCATACTTATTTTATTTAGTATACCCTTGTGTTCTGGGTGAAAGGTGAACGATAGTATCCTGCACACCTCTGAAGGGCGCCCCTCCTCCTTCTCGACGTCATCGTGACGTCACGCGGAGGGTGCCCCAGCATTATCTGTCTGCCAGTTTTTGATTAAATCGTCCAATCTTCCTACGGCTCCCGTAACGCAGCAGCACACACGGTCGGTCAGGAGCTGTCACAGCACGTAATCCCGCTGTGCTGACAACACCACACCGAGGTCCGGTTAATAAGCAGGAGGAGGAGGAGGACATCACGGTTTTTTTGGAGGAGCATGTGGAGCTGCTGGTTTCTCCTTGGATGACCTATAGCCAGTCAGTCCTCCTTTTGCAGGAGCACACACAGAGCAAACGTCTGCTTAGGAGGAGCGAGTTGCACACATTTGCACCGTGACTGCGAGGCTGCCAGAGGGACATTACTGCGACATTAACCACCTGACTCGTTTGCATTCGCTAGTCACTGCAGTGCATCAAAACCAATCAAACTCAACACCGTTCACCGTGATCTCCTCCTCATGATGTACACTGTCACCAGGGGTCCCAGTAAACTTGTTACACAGCGGAGGACAGGTGAGCTAGTCCCAATATTAAGAAGACGGGTTTTGATTAATGTGTTTAGTATGGGACGGGGGTTAAATCTTGTGTATGTGAAGAAATGAAATGAAAAGGGAAAAGTATGTGAGACAATGTCCCAATGGTTTCTTTTTAGGTCCTACACAACAGATCGAGAGCAAACTCAACGACTTGAAGATCAAGTCGACGTCGTGGTTAACGTCAAAGTGAGTAAGGAAGAAAGCGTCGTCCTCGGGAGCCGAGAGTTTAGACTTCATAGTTCAGGGAAGAGCTGCCATTATGAGATGTGTGCGTCTCCGTGTGACCTTGCGAGTGTTTGTTTACGGTCCATGTGGTCGCCGGGCGGAACTGTGTCACTGGGCTGCGTCCCAAACGGAAGGCGGCTTCCTGCTGCCTTGCTGTCTAGCGAGACGGTATCCTTTTTGGAGGCTGTGGCGTTCCTTGTATGAAGTTACCTGTAAAGGAGTCTGGGGTTGAGACGGACTTCCCGAGGCGGTGACGCGTCATGACGTCGCCAGAATACCGACAGTTGGCGTCCGTCGGTTACAGCAGTTCTACTGACACCTGTCGGTCATTCGGACGAACTGCTTTTATTTTAGGCTAACCAGAAAGTCGGCACACATTTCTTAAATAAGTATTATACATCTAAACAGAATATTCAGTGATTAAACTGTCGATTTCTCGGTAGAAAAAAAGTCAATATAACTTATTCGTACACAACTCTGGGCTGTTGCTCGCCATTGCTTACCCGCTCCAAAAAAATGGAGCGGGTACCAGAAACACAACAAAAGGTTGTTAAAAAATGAAATAAGAAATGAATTTTAAAAATATCCCCTCGATGTCCATTATTCTTTGTTTTGTGCGTACAGTGTCCTAACTGAACGCGAGCCTCCGGCTCCTGGCTCATGTCCGAAAACGTCGGAGCAAATTTCCAAACGGGTTATTTGGATAAACTGACCCCATATTCTGAATGTACATGGTTACTTTCTCGCCTGAAAAAATATTAAAACTTAACGTAAGTGACATATTAACAGTCCCTAGAGCGAAAATTACAACAGTTTTCAGCCTGCTTTAAAATCCCGCTTTCGCTGCCGGCTGGAACGGTCGCGTTGAATGAAGTGGAACCATGTGGTGGAAAACCTGCCTGGTCGGAGGCTCCTCTGCAGGCGGCGTCTTCTGTAAATATTCGATTGAGACGTGACTTGATGCCTCCTAGCCGTTTTGGACACAGTCATAGGCTCTTAGGCCTGTAGCTGAAGTTAAACATTAGTAGACTATAACTGGCTCTAATTAGGATATTTTTCCACTATAACTAATTGACTGAACTATCAGTAGGTGATAATAACCTAATATTCGGGTTTTGTTGAGTGCCTCCTTAATTGGGAAAGGAATTAATTAAAGGGACATGCCTATATTAACCTCTAGTAACCTTAGTACTTGCATGTCCTTGCAAATATTTGCTTTATGAGTACACTGGCTGAACCTAAATGTATTGTGGGAGATCATCTAACTAGAATGCCCTCTATGCTGTAAGCCAATCAATAGCTTTGGGTTTCTGTCCCCTCCAGCTCTCCGCCCCCTAAGATAGTATTCAACCGGCTGAACGGGAAGCGGTACCACACGGCGGCGACCCCGAAGACGGACGGTCCTTCTGAAGGCTTCACGCCTGCGCACGAAGAAAATGTTAAATTTGTCTACGAAGGTAATATATATATTTTCTTCATGCTATCTTTTTACCTTCATACACGGAGTCGATTTTTTTTGGTCGTGATTCATGGGGTGTGTGTGTGTGTGTGTGTGTGTGTGTGTGTGTGTGTGTTTTGTTTACAGCATGGCAAGAGGTGGAGCAGAAGATGGGAGACGGTGAGCAGGAAGGCAGGGAGCCAATCAGTGCGCCTCCAGTCCAGTACTCTGAGAAGACCGGTGGTCCTGTGATGAAGAGTAAAAAGTGCCTTTATATGTCTCGCATCACATCCATTTCATTAGTTTTGTGATGACACTGTTCTCACCCATCTCCATCTTTATTGTGACATGATGCTGTCAAACATCTACTTTCACTAGAATTTAATTACATGCAGTTGTCCAGTAGACGACACATTTATTCAAAGAGCGTAAGCCATACTACAAATGATTAAGCATTTGTTTTGGAGAGAAAATATTCCTGGTTGATTGAGCCGTGGATGCATTTTATAAAAGTTTTAATCATAAATTAAATTAAGTTATTGCTACATGTAAAAAAAATGAATTTGAACAAAAGTGTTTGCTTCAGTGAGTTTCACACTGCATATTTAAATCAGCTTTAATATTTAACTTACTCTCAACCAGCCTGTCCAGATAAAGCTGGTGGTTGCTGATTAAAGTGCTTCTTTCCATGACTTACGCAAACGATGCTCCGGTTTACTCTGGTATTTACATGGACTTGTACTACTCACCATTAGCCTTCGTGGGGTTTCATGTGTCTTTAGTTATACTAAGTGCTGAGTAGTACGTGCTTTGTTAGCCCCTACAGATGTCGTAACCCCTTTTTGTCCGTTGCAGACTTTGTGCCCATCGACCTGGAGGAGTGGTGGGCCCAGCGCTTTTTGGCCAACATTGCCAACCTGTCATGACCGCTGGCAGGCTGAGAACCTGAGACGGAGCACCAGGAGGCAGTGCTTGGGGAGGGAAGGATCGGACCGCCTCGACGACCGCGTCGCTCTGTTCCAGATGAGACTAAGAACGCAGGAGTACCCGAGGAGAAGTCTGGGCTTCAATGTGTAAAGTTGGGACAAGAGTGTAAGGGCACAACTCAGGATGGCTCAGAATTTACACCTTTTTTTTTTGCTACCGTAGAAGATTCTGGATTTGCAAAACGACGAAACAAAGGAAACGTGATCTTCTTGCCTTCGTAGCAACGCAATGGCCAAATTATGTACTGTAGCAACGTTGAACTGCTGAGAAGGACCTCTGCCTCTCCACTACTTGAATGTCCTGTCAGATGGTCTGACGATTCCCTTCTCTGGTGGAGAAGCTCCCTCGTGCTCCGCAGGCGTTGGCTATAGCCGTTTGTTGGCTGATCTTTAGATATAAAAATCTATTGGAGAAAACAAGTAAAAACATCCTTTTTCAAGAATTTGTGTCCTGAAATTATTCCACATTTTGCATGGAAATTAGCAGCTTTAATTAGGGGCGGGGGATACTTTCATACAGACCAGATCACATAATATGCAGCTGCCTGGAAGGCCTGAAGGAGTGACAGTACATTAGACGTACATTTGCCTCTTTGTTTATTTTCCACAATGGGCATTCATTATTTATACAACAAAATATTTAAAATTACACAACGAAATATTTAAAATTACACAGGTCGGAAAAAAAACTTTGTACATGAATTTCCAAGTGATAAAACATCTCATTAGACTAAAATAACAGGAAATAATGAGTGTGACTTCCATTTGCTCAGCTTATATTGACCATAAAATCAACTGAAATGCGTTTCAGCTGTAGGTTTGCCTTGCCTAGCCTTGTTGGGTTTGTTGTGCTGATCCTGATTTATTTATTATTTTTCTTCTTCTTTCACTCACGCCAGAGCAGTTTTCTTCTTCCTCCCCCTTCCTCCCCTTCCCCTAGCTGGTTTGGCTGCCCCCTCCCCCTTGGCCTTGCCTCTCCGGCGCCCTGCGGCGGAGTGGCCCGGCTTGGCCGTGGTCACAGTGATGCACTGGGAGTCCAGGTAGTCCAGCAGCTTGGTGGCGCCTAGGCGGATGCCGGCAGCCTTGAGCCGGGCCTGGAGCTGGGAGAGGACCAGCGGCTGGTACCGGAGCACCTGGTTGTACAGGTCCGTGTTGGACAGGATGAAGGCCCGCACGGCCTGGACGCAGTCGCGGTGGCGAGATGCGGCCTGGGAGGCGGTGACGCCCCCCTCGCCGTCAGACTCGCTGTCAGAGGAATGCAGCAGCTCCGGGTTGGACCTGAGGAGAGACCAGGACATTGGAGTCCACATTATTTGAATAAAACTAAAAACTTCCATAACAATTACAAAGAACCAAGGAGTATTGAAAAAGATCTGAAACGATCAGAGTACTACAACTAGGAATAGGATCATAGTTGTGGATCCATAGGATCCACGACATCCAGCCATACTGGCACACTCTTACCGTGCCGATTCTTCACTAGCGGCGGTCGAGGAGCTACTGGAGCCCTGGGAGGAGGACAGTGGCTCTGCGTCCTTGTGGCCCGGTTTGATGGGGGACATGCCTGCGGGCACTCTGGGCCATTTGAAATGAGCCCCCTGGGCACAGGGGAGGGGCCTGGCACTGGAGGTGGTGGACAGAGGCTCGGTCTGTCCAGGGCCACTCAGTGGGGCGACCCCATCCTCCTCGTCGGAGTGGACCAGCTGGTGGGTGTACTGGTGGATCTCCCTCAACTTGAGGATCATCTGCCGCTTGGGTAACGGACGCACACCAAACCTGGAAAGAGGAGAAATATTAGGTGCTGTAACGTGTGATTATTCTCATACTTATTCTTTTTTCAGATTAATCGATTCATCATCATTGAGTAATGTTAACTAAAAGAGTCCAAAGTTATGTCTGCTAGCTTTATCTGACAAGCAGCCAAGAAAAAACAAAATATTAATTTGATAATGATCCACATGTTAGAATTTCTGAAGCATTAAGTAGAAAATCTTTGGTATTTGTACTTAGACCGTTAGTCATTTGTTCACCAAATTAGTGCAGCCCTAATACATATAACTTACTAAGAGAGGAAAAGCAATGATAGACAGATCCAAGCCCTTCTTTCACACTGACTGGACTACACTGACCATCCCAGAGCAAATAAAGTCTGCAATTATTTTTGTCGTGGTACTTGGTTACATTAGTAAGTGGCAGTGAAATTGCCACTTACATTACTAAGTGGCAATTGGATAATTGGATTAGATTCCTATGCCACCATGTAGCCGGCGATGACGCACGACTCACTGACCTGTTGAGTTTGTTCTTCAGCTCCGGTGTGTCCATGTCAGAGTAGCTGGGCATGGGGGTGATGGGCACCAAGGCAGTGCGCTTCCTGCTCCCAGAAGACACTAGAGAGGATGAGACGGGAGAGACGAATGGAAATAGTAGGCTGGCTCGCTTGCTGCGCGGCCATGTGCAACTGTACGCCATGGAACTATAATATAGCACTTGGGTCTTTGTGATAAGACATTTTGTAAAGCACTTGTATGTGGCAATTCACTGTTATTTTCTCCACAAACTCCGTACTGACCAATGCACGTAACACCTACGTCACGTTTGCAGGTGCAGGCGTCTCCATTCTCAATTCAAGGAAGGAAGCAATATTAAAACATGTATTATACTACAATACTAATCCGTCTCGTGTGCAAGGAATGTTTACCTGGGGTTTGGAATCGGGCCACAGGGTGCACCCTCTGCGAGAGAGGGAGAGCCTCGTCCCGTCGCTCCTCCTCTTCCTCCTCCCAGCTGTCCCATAGCTGGGGGTCCAGGAGGCTGCTGTTGACCTCTGGGCCTCTGGGTGGGGTGTCGGGTTCAGCCAAAGGGTGGGTGGTGGGGAGAGTGCCTGGGCTTTTGCCTGCGGAGGGGTTTTGCTCCCTGTCCAGGGAGTGACTTAGAGTGCGTGGGGGGTGTAGGGAGTGAGAGGAGACCGGGCTGTGCTGGCATGAGCTGACTCCTCCGCTGTCCTCCAGCCTCAGGCTGAAGCACAGCGCCTGGCCGCCATCTCCTTCACCACCGCCTGCGTCCAGGCCCCACGAGTCATTGAAGGCCATGGGGGGCTCGTCCATGAAGCTCTGGCAGAAACTGGGTTCAGAAACCTGTTCATGCTCTCCCTCCGACTCCACCCCCCTTTCCTCTCCTTCTATCACCACTACTACACTCTCCTTTTCTTCACTCCTCACGCTCTCATGTGCATCTCTGATCTTCTCAGAGTCCACAGTGCTCAGGGCTACAGTGTTGCCATGGGGATGATCCAATCCAAGCGCGTGTCTGCGGCGACCAGAGCTACCGTCGGCGTCTCCGCTTGTACCCGAGCGATCTTTGCAAAGTGCCACAGGAGAAACGGGGTCTGACGGGTCAGACTGCGAGAGGTGAATGTGCCCAAGCTCCTCCCGCTCGGGGTCGCCGGGCAACAGGGAGGTTTCCAGGGGAATGGGACACTTGGGCGGATCCGTATGCAGGGGAGTGCTGCTGTACGGCTGGGGATGGGCGTGGGTAGGTGTGCCCTTCTCCGAGGAGGAGGGAAGCAGGTGGGTGAAACCAGGAGGCCGAGGTTGTGTGTATAGGGCCGGTGGGGATATCGTCACGGGCAGGTGTTGAGAGTCAAAGCTGAACTCCGGTCCTTTCCCCTCTCCGACACTGCTCCTGTTCATGCTGCCCCCTGCCAGAGGTGCATCTGTGGGTGGGCGGCTCCCGGAGGTCTGCGCTCTGCCTTTGGACCGGGAGGAAGAGGAGATATGGGGTGGGGATGAGGAGGCACTGGCTCTGGGGAAGAGCTGCGTCCAGCACATGCTGCGCTGGGTCTGGGTGCAGATGCTGCTGGTGCTGCGGGTGGCCTGGAGCGGCGTCGCCGGGACCAGCCAGGACACCTCCGGGGAAAAGCCCATCTGGTCCGGACTCTGGTCCAAGCCATCGCAAGGTGAGCCTTGCCCACCATCACAACCTCCCTCCTCTGTCCTCCTGGCAGTGGGAGATGTGCTGAGTCTTGGCTGTGGCAGTGGTGGGTTGATCTGCGTGTACTGCTGGTGGCTCTGCATCAAGACTGGGGAGAAAGGAGGGGAAAGGAGGGGACCAGGAGAGATACTGGGGACCGGGTCTCCGTCCATCTCCTCACTAGAGTCAGACAGAACTATCAGCTCAGGCTCCTTGCGTCTCCAAGGAGGCGCAGGGGAAGCGGGCTGACATATGCCACGAGGACCGCGACTATCTCTCTTTGGAGACATCCTTGTGTCTGTGGTGGTAGGGTTGCCAGGGCGACCGTCCCTAGACGTGTCCGCGTCCACCGCTCCCTCGTCTCTGCCCGGGGACAGACCCGGGAGAGGCGGGCGGGGCGTGGTGGGGAGAGGGGGGCTGGAGGAGAGGTCGATGACCTTGCTCGCTGAAGACTGAAGACACGTTCTGTCCGAGCGCGCCGCTCTCCTTCCCGCTCTAGGGGAGGCTCGGCCGGGGGAACATCGGTGTGGCGGAGTCGCTTTAGGGCCACAGGAGGTAGAGGGCTGGGGGCTAGAGGGTTGGGGGGAGGCAGAGAACTCCTCACAGACCCCCCGGGAACCAGAGAAGAGGTGGCTGTAGCCGAGGCTGCTTGGGGCCTGGCACCCAGAGCTCTGCTCAGGAACGTCTGCTTTGAAACCCAGGGAGGTCTCTTCGTGTTCTGGACTGCCTGCCTTGGTGAATACGTTGTCCTCGGCCTCTTCTGTCTCTTCACCCTCCTCGGCATTAGTTCCAGCATCATCCTCCTCCTGTTCCGTGCTGTCCCTCTCCTCCGCCAACTTCCTCTGCGTGGCGGCAAACTCATAGATCTCCTCCATCTCCTCGTCGTTCACGGGCTCCTCGGGCGGCTCCCCGTCTCCGGACGCCAGATGGTGGTCTCCGCCGTCTTCTTGCCGATCCACTGCATCGTCTGATGTGTCGGGCGCAGCTTCTTCGCCCTCTTCACCCTGCCCGTCCTCCTCCTCCTCCTCACTCCACATGGACTGTAGCAGCTGCATGAAGTCCTGGTCCCCACGCGCTGGTTCCTGGGCTGCAGGGCTGCTGCTGTTGTTGATGTTGTTGTTGTTCCAGGGCTGCCCCGCGTCTGCTGCATCTTCCTGGGGCCCTGCATCCGTATCCTCCTGGTAGAGCTGGCAGAGGCGCTGAAGCTCCACCAGGTCAAATCTAAAAAAAAGCAGGTCACAGATGATAACTAACTCGTGTCCATTCATGAATGGACACGAGTTAGTTATCATCTGTGACCTGCTTTTTTGAGCCAGACTCTGGCTCAAAATCTGAGCCAGACTCTGGGCCCCTGAGTCAGATTGTGTGGTGTGAGGGGAGATACATGTTCCAGTCATGCTGGTAATACTACAATAGTAACATTTAGAAGATACATGATAGAGATCTTTGATACTATTCTGAATGCCCATGCTTAGCAACTATTCACTGACTATTCACATACAGGAAGTAACTTTTCACTGAAAAAATACATGTTAAAGTGGATTTAACAAGCAAGCAGGAAGGTAAAATGATTCATTTTACTGGATATTTGTATTGTCATTTTATTGTAATGCAGCTTTTAAGGTCCGTTAAAGAAAACAGAAAATTGACAATATATAATATATAATATACTCATGAGCAAATATTCATCCCCGAGGATGTCTATTCTTCTCAAACAACGTATTGACGTTATAATAAGCTCAGCCTACATACTGACCTGGTGGCCAGCTCCAGCAGGGAAGGCAGCAGGGAGGCGGGGGGCGCAGGACAGCGGCCCGTGTAGAGGTACTGCAGCAGCGCCAACACCGCCTCTCCAGGACTCTCCCCTAGCAGCACCCGCTGGGCACTGGGCAGACCCTCCTCCTGCACCCCGAAGCCACCGTCATGCACCTGGGAGATTCACAGGGAACACAGCAGAACATAATGGTGGTGGTGGTGGTGGTGATGGAAATGAAGGCAAGGTTGGTTCTTTGCATTGTGTGACCACGTCAATACCGTTTCTCCCATGTTGTATGTTGTATAGTTAGGTTACACATTATGTTCAGGTTGTTGATTCGATAATAAACATAAAATAAATAATACGTTGGAAAATTATTATTTTCCAACTCACTTCTCATTTTAATTTGATTTGGAAGGTACCTTAATTGCTGTACATTAATAATACATGTTAGGAAAATATATAAATATAATCATCAATATATTTCAATATATTGTCAATGCAGGAAGTCATACACATGTCAATACTATACATTTGCTTCTCTATACAAATACATCTGCATTTACTGTTGCATAATTTACCATTTGTGCCAGCAGGGGGCAGCGGGCGTACAGCATGAATGAATGGACAAAGTAGACCTCTCCACTGTCCACCTGAACCTGCACATCGCTCAGCTGAGGGTTGTTCACCATACTGCTCAGGTCAGACGACAGCCTGGATAGCGCCACCTAATGACGAGCACAACAATAAACGTCACTAACGTAATTAGGGTCAAATTCAAATGGGATTGTAGTGCTTTTTTAAACATCTGTCAGACTCAGTTACGGCAGTAGCCTAGTTTCGAGCACAGCTATTCACCCGAAGATAAAACACACAGGCGCTATTGACGGATGACGGATCGCCAGAAAAGGAAAAAAGATTGCTACCTGTTCTGATTTATTCTTCTTCTACAACAATGCATTTGGTCTTTGCAAACAGAAATGATGTACTGTATGTGTTTATTTGCATATAGAACGGAAAGTGAGATCCGATCACAAATGGTCACTCGAGACGCATGTGGAGATGCATTCTAATACGAGGTATGCTTAGAGCTGTCCACTTGTGATTGGATCACCCAGGACAGATGTTAATGCCAGGTGTGAACAGGGCCTCTAACTGTGGCTCTGGTGGATCGAGTTGTGAATGTGAGAGCAGGGTGATGAAAGTGCTTACCGCCTCGCACCTGCTGCTCTCTGGGCAGCCTCTCGGCCTGCCGGAGCCCCTGATTGGCTGGCTGGTGGTGGTGCTGGTGTCCGGGGGGAGAAAGCCGCTGAGGCAGAGCTTGGCGTGCTCCTCGCCCTCCTCTGGGACAAATCCACTGAGCCGGAAGTCCGAGACGATGGCGGCACTGCCTGCATCGTCTGGGGGACAGATCATTACTATTTACTCATTTAGCAGACGCTTTCATAAAGTATGAATGTCTGTCAGCTAATGGGCATTTTCCATCATGTCCATCTGTGTAATCTGAATATGGGCCTGTGAGCAGAACATTAGAGACAATCATTTTGTGAAGGCCTTTTTTTTCATGAACTTGACTTGTGCTTTCTATGCTGGGAGATGTGTACCCCGAAGCCACTGGGATAGCGTCCTGCCCTCCTCAGCCAGCTCCATCAGATCTCTCAGGGCCTGGCTGCCCACAGACACCCTCCCTGTTCCAGCACAGTAGGGGGAAGGAGAGGGGGCTGTCTGGGAGGGGGATGGAGGCTGTAGCGTGGCGCTCCCAGCGGAAGTCATCTGGGTGTTTGCTTTAACGGGTGAGTGAATGGAGGAGTCTGGATTTTCCTTGGAGATGGAGGTTACGGCCATCTAGAAGAGGAGTGGAATCCAGAGAAGTTGTTTCAAATGGATTTCCAAGTCTTCATATGAAACACATACAAAGACTACATACTTTCATATGAACGTGTCTTCATATGAAAGTTCAACATATCATACCAATGGTATAGGGAAAGATAGACACAACTATATGTATAAAATAAGCTGAAAATGAAGTTGCATTTCTATCATATCTGATGTTTGCCATCAGATTTTCGCAAACAGTATCAGTGCATCCCATGTAAAAATGACATAAAATGAATTGATCATCAATCAACAATGCCATAAAAAAACAACACTAATTTGTGAGTATCTATATCTAGAGTATCTGTTCAAGTCAAAGTCACCTCGGGGGGCTCCCTGGGCATCAGGAGGTCTCTGAGCTCTGGGGTGTAGAACTGGGCAGGGCTGCAAGGGTCTCTGTCTTCCAGGGCACTCTTTCTCCACAGGGGGCAAGTTACAGCAGAATGCAGCCTGCTGGGGGAGCGGGTGGGCGTTGGCGGGGAGGGGGCGCGCTGTCGCAGCAGGAGGGCAGCGACTCGCTCCTGGAGCCTGGCCAGAGCTGCCTCCGCGTCCTGGACGAGGAGGAGCGGAGGAGGGCAGGGGGGCCCACCCTTTCTCCTCTTGCCTGCCTTTCTCCGGCCCTTACCTGCAGGATAACACAACTTCAACATCGCCTCACCTTTGAATTTGTGCATTTCAAGTCACTTCATCATACATCACCATGATAAGAAAATGTGAAAGCAGAAACCCAGAAATCCTGCACCTGCTTCTAGCCTCCACTGGCACCCAGGAGCCACAGAGGTAAAAGAAGTAGCCGCCTCCCTCTCCAGCTCCTTCTCTTGCTCCAGCAGCGAGGAGGACAGAGCTAGGGCCACCATGGTCTCCTCATCCAGCGGCTGGGTCTTCTTCCTGGGCCTCTTCCTCACCGGCAGGCTGGGCTCTGCTGGCTCTTTCCTTTTGGAGCCTCTGGCTGCAACACTGAGGAGGATGAGATAGTGGGTACAGGGATCGCTGGTTTAGAGACATAGATGCACCCTCTCCTTGGTGTTAGATAGTATTCAGGTACTCAATTGCAAAAACAACTGCACTGATTGGAACTCATTTGGCGGAAGTGCAAATCCCCACGTCACATGTATGCATGTGTAACATACATGCATCCACGACTGATGGTGACCATGACAACACAAGCCAGCTCACCGTGGATGGCTGCCACTGTCGCCCTGGACCTCGGCCGCCTGCCTCTGCACACACTGCAGCAGCACGGCCGGGGCCACGCCCATGTCTGTGGAGCAGCGCTTCAGATGGGCCACGCGACTTTTCTGGGACTTGAACCTCTTGCCACAGATGGGGCAGTCGGCAACGCGGGGAGGAGAAGGGGGCACAACGACGGGCACGCGTTCAGTCTCGTCCAAACATCTGCCAGGGTGTTGACCAACAAGAACAGAGAGAGAGAGAGAGAGAGAGAGAGAGAGAGAGAGAGAGAGAGAGAGAGAGAGAGAGAGAATTGTGAAAGGCTAGAAGAAACCAATGGGCAAATAACATCGAAAGGAAATCGAGAGGAAAGTTCAGCTGCGGTACTTATCAGATGAGACCCGGCACCATCGCATCCGCCTTTTAGCAGGTCGCTGTGACACCAGTCATATCATTCTATTTTAGTCATATCATTTCATCATTGCACAACATGTTTTGACCGACATGTTGTGAGTGTGTTTTGATGTGAGTCACATCAAAACACACCATGTTTGGAGTGTCTTCTGACATTTCATGGTAGATTAAATATGAATATAATATATATATAAATACTGTATATGGTCATTCTAATCAAATATAAATATAATATATAGGAATATATGGTAATTCCATCATAGTGTCAGTTCAAGGACGGGGCATCAGTTCACTCCCTTTTGGTCAAGATGAAGACAATGTCTCCATCTATTAGTTCTCAGTTCAATATAATATGTGTATGATGATTGTCTGGATGATTGTCTCAGAATGTGTGACAATCATTTCATGCATCAACAAGGAGCAAAAGGGATTTGGTGATACCCCATACCATACCCTGGAATGACTTATCTAGTGGAGGA
>OMKN01013424.1:0-14093 GCA_900302345.1 Melanonus zugmayeri | reverse complement strand
CACCCCTAGGATGGAGGTCAAGAACTCAACTAGTCCTGCCCTAATGTTGGATCCAGCAGTCTTAAGCCCCGTATATGCAGCCGTTTCAAAGCAGGAATGTTGCGGCAATATTCCGGCTCGCCTTCTGTGTAAAAGGTACAAAGCCGGAATGGGGGGGCGAGTTGTTGCGCCAATATGCCGGGAAGGTAGAAAAATTGCCGGATTCACAGCTCTGTTCCGCAACAGCGTCGGCCGCGTCGTACCGTGTGTACCGAAGTACCAAAACACAAGTTGAGGCACATGATAGCAACAAGGTCTTAGCACAGCTTATGGTGATACATTGAGGACATTATTTGTCTGAGGATTTCATGTTCTGTAAATATGAATTGAAAAACATTTTTTTCAATTAATCACTTTGCTGAGCTAGGGGTTCATTCATTTAACCTGAAAGGAGTAATGTTTGTGTTCGCCAATTACACACTTACAGATCCCCGCCTCCAGCAACATGATTGGTCGAAACAAATATGAAGCAAAAGAAAGTGAAACCCCCGTTCACCTAGATTTGAGCTCGGCTGCTATCAGACTTTAGATATGAATCTAAAGTCTGATTTGTGAGACTATTCCTGCCCTAACCCAGATCTAATACCTGCACTGTGAACTACTTTTCATAAGGACAATTTTCTGAACAAAAATCAGACAAAAGTGATATCTTAACTTATAATGTTTTCTCCAGAAAACAAAAAGTCATCCTAACCAAGGTTCAGGGTACGGGGGTCAAAACAACATGCAGGGGCGGTTGTGGATTCTATGATGTAATGGGGGGCTCACCTCTTTGTGCTTCTCCAAGGAGGCGTAGAGTTTCTGGGACAGGTCGTTGGCTACGTTCGGCATGCCAGGTTTCTTCTTATTTGCGCGGCTCAAGCTACTCTTATTCTTATTGGTCTTCTTGTTGTTTTTCTTCTTGCCATTTTTGCTGTCGCCCGGTGTGCCCTGAGGAATAAACAATGAAGAGGAAAGTCCTCATGTTATGAGAATCTTTTCACCCATTCCAAGTGAACACATCAAAATGTTGCTGCCCCAAGATACTAGGGGTGGGAACCACCAGAGGGCCCACACTACGATATTATCACAATACAATACCACGATACTCAAGTCACAATACGATATTATCACAATGCTCAAGTCACGATACGATATCACAGTACTCAAAGTCACAATACAATATTATCATGATACCCAAAAGTCACGATACGATATTATTGCGATTTTAAACATTTGGTGATATGCTGAGTATTGCGATAACATATATTGCTATTCATTAGCTTTTTTCAACTGCAAATTGTGTCCCCAAAGAAAAAAACGTTGTCAACATCCGTTTTATCCAATAAAATAAAGTTTTCAGTCTGTTCACCTCATTTCAATCTCTGACCCCACCAGAAAAAAAGTCGGAAAATCAGCCTCTTGGAAGCAATATTTCCTTTAATCTTTATTAGCACTTGAACTTGTGGGGGTGTGTGAACATCAGTATATGGGAGATGTGTGTGCATGCGTAAGTGTGGTACACTTACGCAGGGAGATGTGTGTATGTAGGTGGGTTGGGTGTGTGTGAGGTCTGCAAGAAACGATAACATGCATGTCTAACACCATCACTACAATATTAACACACGGTCAGACCACTATCAGTGGTTAATACGATGGCAGGTAAGGCAGTGCTAAATATGCACCAAACACTGTAGGCTCTCATCTGACTACACTACAGGGTGAACATGGTCAAAGTTTAACCAATATACACTTAGAAAAATTCATCTTGATCAGGAAACTGATTATAAATCAGATACTTAACAAGGTCTTCCGAATATCAACCAAGACGAAACAAACTGGTCACAAACGTCAATATAAGGAAAGAAAGTGAAGATATGTACTCGCATGCATTTCATAAACACACACAGTAACAAAGGAAAAACAAATGTGACAATCATTAGCTGCAGCACATCCACTTCGGTCATTAAACTGTGACGCATCCAAACACAACACATTTCAGATACGAGGCTGCCATACCGGGATTACGCCAGCAGAGGTCGCTGTTCGGCTTTCTCACAATTCAAGCACCAAAAAGTTTCATTTGTATTTGCAATAAAAGATCGATACTTGGTGTCCGTGTATCAATACAATATTGCCACGCAAAATATTGCGATACTATACTGTATCGATTTTTTCCACCTCCCCTACAAGATACCATAAAAGTGTATTTTTATCTTGTTTAACACAAAAGGTAAAAACTGTGGAGTTGTGGCTAAATGCAAGGCTACCCTGTCCTTACCTCGGGTGTCTCACAAGCAGCAGTGTTTTCCTCCTTCTTCCTCTCCTCCTCCTCCTGCTCCAGCTCCTTGATGCTCTCCTCCAGCACGTTGGGCCAGAAGTCTCCTTCAAAGTAGGGCAGCTCGTTGGCGCTGGTCAGGCGGTCCTCGGTCGCCTGCTTGAAGATGTCCTGGGAGGAACACAAAACCCAAGCTCACCTTCCAAGTTCAAAACAGCCCATGCTAAATAATTTGTAGGTAGAGTAGACTCATGTGTTCACGGTTGGAGACACATTGTTTGGTCCTTGTTGAGGAAACAATGAGCATCTTGCTGGCATGGTGAAGTCAAATGTTTAAAGTTAAAATGCAAGTAAATTACTTTTGTAATGTAATGTAACACACTGAATGACATGAATGTAGGGCAAATAACATTTCTAATGTTTAAACTTCTGAAACCCTATAGTAAAGCGTTAACAGAAAAATAAAGCAAATTTGAATAATTCTACGTCATTTTGGAGCGTTGCGGTTTGCCGACGCTTTTCGCAGGGACAGGAGGTGGCGCAGAATCGAGCCGAGCGAGTGCCCGGAGCGCTCATACTCCTCACAGCAAATGGTCTACTCTATGGCACATGGTTTCATAAAATTTAGATTGTTTACAAAGTGATCTACTCCATGAAGAAGAGCTGCTGTGTTACTGAAGATGTACTTTACAGACCAGAACTGTGGGCGTCACAGCAGACAAACAGGACAGCAATAGCAATAACCTAGAATAATAGAATAATCCTGCTGTGACAAAAGAAAGAAAGAAGGAGGGAGGGACCGGTCCATACTAAATTGTCAGGCGAGACAAGGAGATTAACTTGTGAGCCCGATGCATGAGATAGCAGCAGCTCCTCAAAGGTTCTCCATGACCTTGTGAACACGTGATTACAACATGTCGGATGCCGACATGTTTACCTTGTAGTCGTGCAGGATCCTTTCTGCGAAGGCTTTGTCCAGCATCTTCCTGTACCACTCCTGCAGCCTCTTGGGCTTGGGGATCTTCTGGTCAGCAGGGTGACAGTGGAAGATGTAGTCGTCTCCTTCGCTGGGCGGGCAGGCCCAGATGTGCCCCTGGGAATAGCTGCAGAGAAAAGTGTTTGGAAATCAAGAGACTTACTCACAAGACCTACTGCCACCGCACACACCCTGATTCTCAGACTCTAGAAGAAAACATGCAGCAGGAAAACGTTGCTCTATAACATGATATATAGTGACAATAGGAGAGGGGGACGTACCCGAGTTTCTTGACATATTCTAGGTAGCCAATGAGAATTTCGTGGTAGACCGCCGTCCGTAGCAGCCGAGGTCTGAAGAAGTGAATACTGTCGAGGTACGATATGTAGACCCGTCTGTGAGTGGAGAGGAGGGACACATGTAGTCTGGTAGATGGGTAGATGGTATAACTTAAAGGTTATACACATCTGTCAGGCTCTACACATCTGTGTCTTAAATCTATTTCTCAATTTATTTCCAGGTTGCGTAGGAGCCCTGAAAACACAACGGTCTGAAATGCAGATACAAGTGTATTTTTCAGTACAGCTGCTAGTGGAGCCGGCACAGACCTGGTGTTTGGGAATGCGCATTCGGAGCCATACTCCTGCACGTGCATGCCAAAGAAGCACACATCCACTCCATCAATCTCTTCGAAGGCAAAAAGTGCTTTGGTTCTGTAGGGAAATGTCTCGGGCATATCGCCTGTGTCCACGAACCTGTCACATGGAAAATACATAAGCGGCTCAAGTCACAGGTTCTTTACAAATGTTTACATGAAAAAGGATCCGTTATGTAAATGACGTTGCTTATCTTGTCCACACAGCTTTCACTCAGATCAAATCATGCAATTATTTGTTTCACCAGTTTACTGTTTTATACACATGAGGTATTTACATTCATCTCTTCACTGCAAGGGGACAAGGAGCTGCTCTGACTCAAGAGTGAGTGATCTTCTGGGACAAGACAGGGTGTGTGTAAGGGCCCTCGTCAAACAAACAAAGACTTTATGGGGGACTTGTGAATTTACTTTGAAAGATACAAATAGTCAGACATATGTTGTAATGCAGAGACAACAAGGAGAACCACTAGAGATGGGCCGATTGCAATTTTCTTGTCTGATACTGATTTCATATTTTTTTAACATTGACCTGCCAATTTTGTTATATTTTTCTATAATTGACAGCATACACAAACATTGTTGTAACTTTTCTTTAATGGAAAATTACAGGAAAAATCTCAAAATAAAAAAGTGCTCTAGATAACTGGGCAGAGCTTTTATGTACAAATAACAGATCTATATAACACACCTAATGTGTGTTATATGACATTTTCATGAGCCCAGCCCAATGTAAGCGAGATTTAAAGAGTCGTAGCGCCATCCTGTGGTGAAAAAAAATACTTTGTTTGTTCCCAATATTTTCACGGTTGTTCCTCCCGGGTTATTTTGGACGTATAGGTGTTACAAATTGCGAGCTTTGTGAAGAACTTCCACACCGACGACATGTTTGTTGCGTGTGTGTGTATGTGGCTGTACTGTCTGTGCCGCTGTGTGCGCGACGTGAACCTGTAACGTTTTGGAGTAGATGGTGTACGAGGACCCAGGCGCAGAGAGAGACAGACGAAAGTCTTTTAAGGGTTTTATTACCCAACTGGAAACGCTAAAACCAACAGGGTTCATGAACTAACTTAAACTGAATAAACTTAGTAAATAACTAAGACACAAATCTGAAAAGCACTCTTCACTAGAGGATGAAACACGGAATCAGGAACACGGCAGTAGCAGGTCCGGTTGCAAATGGAGTAATTGTTGAGTGAGTTCTCACGTGTGATGTACGCAGGCATGCGCTCTACTACGGCCCGTGGGAATGTGCCGGTTGACGGGGCGGGGGGAAGCGCGAATGCACTTCCCAGTGCTTTTGACGGAACCATCGCGCGGCGCATGCGTGTACATTTGACCGGCACAGAATCGGATATATGAGTGTTCGGCCGGTCACCGGTCATGGCCGATCAACTAAAAACCAGCCGATTCCAGTCACGCGCCGATCTATTGGTGCATCTCTAAGAACCACTAAACCTTTTCTTTCTGTATTTACCAACGGTGCTTTTAAAAGGAGTCTTTGCCACTTTCAAATACTCGACTTCCTCAGTTTAGTGATTTTCTGGCACAATTTTAAGGTGCTCAGGTGCTGTCAACAGTGAGAAGCCAGGAGGAGTTGGCCGAACCACTGGTTCCACATTCACACAATGTGGAACTAGTGGTTCCACATTGTTCTAGCATTCAACTTTTAACTGCATAGAAAATAATAATTATGGATATTAAAAAGGATATAATGACCAAGGAAATGGGAGTAATAATTTCACTAATCAAAAATGATAATGCATCCTTTCCAACCAAAAGAGAACATTTATACTAACTAAAATCCCAGACGATATCTAATCTCATATGGGGATATGCATATTATTATATTATCCCAGACGATATCTAGTCTCATATCAGGATATGGGCTGAGCTTCCTCACCTGGCTTTCATGCCTGGTTTCACCTCCACCGTTTTGTCTGAGCTGGCCACCACTCGCACAAACACCTCCCCGGCCTCCGGGTGGTTCTGTCTCTTCAAGTACTTATTCACACGATCCTCTATATACATTCCCAATCGCGTTGTCTGCAGCCCTATTGGGCACATGGCAACAAACACACACGTTAGGAACTTACAATACAAGTTTGACTTCTGTAAGCATGCAAAAAATATATACAAGACATTTTATACACAAAAAAACTGATTTATAAGAGGTTCCATAGGCCACACTGTCACTTATGCGTATTATGTCAAGTATTGGTGTAACAACTGCATTAGAGTGTTTTTATCGTGTGTTGGGAGACTATATACTGTAGCTGCGGGGTTGATACCATTAGCACAGAATACAAAGGGAACTACTAAGCCAACAATGAAAGTAGGCAACTGCTGGAATGCCTCTCGCTGGAGTAACCTCAAAGGAACATATGCGGCCCATATGGAGAAGAAAGGTACGTTACACAGAACAGCCCCGCTTTCTTCTCCCCCTCGCCCACTGTCCTGAACTACTGCGCAGTGATTGATGTTTGACTCGCCAAACAAAGTGTGTGTGTGTGTGTGAGAGGATGGGTAAGGGGGGAGAAGCGACTGACTTTTTGCAGAAAACTTGTTGTCCTTCCGTGTTTTACCGCTCTTCTTTAAACAATTGTCACAGATGAAGCTGGAAAAGGGGAATTAAAAGAAAACAAAAAGAGAAGAGTTAGTCGTCTCAGTCATGGTTACCGTGGTAACGACAACAGTACCGTCTAATGTCTAGAAAGAGATGACGATGAGAACTCACCCAGAGGGCCAGATGACGTCGTAGTGTAGTACGCAAATTTGGTGCATCTTGCGTCCACAATCTTTACATTCAACAAACCTGAGCAAAACAACACATTTATCTTCAGCCTTTAAGAACGGATCACATCGGAAGTCAATATTTAGGAAGAACTGTTAAAGCATCGTGTTACTTTACTGCTTTGTGTGGCATCACTGCGAGCAACAACACTACCTTCAGCCAGTTTACTCCTCCTCCAGTTCTTAAACGCTCGCAAGCCGACCAATGCAAGCACGACACCGACTACATCACTAAAATGTACGTTGTTTTTCAGTTTTGGTTGTATTCTAACTTTTCATCCCCAAGACTAGATTCTTACTCACATTTAACTCAACATATTCATAGCTGTACTTACGGTTCCTGGTCAAGTGTGTCGTTCTTCTTCCTTTCAAACTGATCTTTAGATATCATTCTGCGAGAGAGAGACATAGATTAATGACACATAGAGAAGACCTGCTACCCGGGACCGACATAAATAATGCATTAGCACATATTTGCTCATAAAAGAAAATCCATTGCGCATGATCAAAGCGCGGTATATAAAGTACATCACAACACACGTGTTCCAGGTGGATCATGCGTTACTGGGTTTTCTTACGTCTGCGGCTGCGCTGGATCATCTCCTAATGTCACACTCTCTCCTTGGATCTCATTGAAGCACTTTTCACAGAAATGATACCTACAGAGATACAGGGCATTAGTTCACTTCCATCTATGCACACTTCACTAGGGTTGTCCTAGATACGATACCTGCTTTGGTACCTTGGTATCGTTAACACATCGATACAACGACAGATCACTGATAACCACCGATAACAAACGCACAGTGTTCAGAGAGAATAACGGACGTGACCGGTTAAAGTTAGTTTTATATTTAACAGTAGTTTGACATCTGTATGTCATATTAAATAAATTTTTGAATACGAAACCAACGCATACTCTTGCATTACATGATTTTGTGCGGTTGTGGTTAATTTAACTTCACTCCATGAAAAAAATGCATTGTGCATAGATTTTTATTGAAGTATCTAATTACCAAAAAACCTTTTGACATGTTGGTATTGCGGTACCGGTATAGTGCTGGTACCACAATACCATATGCTTCACAAATGTGAAATGTCCAGCGAAGCGTGTTTATTATTTATAGTTCTCACTGAGATCGGGATGCAATGGCACAGTGCAGACAGCAGGGGGTGCAAGGAAACACAGCAAGGAGCCATTAGACACAAGAACACAAACAATACAGATGCCATTTGTGTACTTAACATTTTTGTTTCTGCCTTACAAAAGAAGGGGGCAGCATTGCTCGAATCCAAGACTCTCTCAATGGTTGCCGGACAAAACACTTTGACAGAGAGCCAGAAGCTTTCTGTGTTTAAGTGACACAGTCTGGTTGATGGTCAGATGTTTTCGTGAGTCGACCCACAACAAAGCAGCGGCTTGGTCTGCCAGGCCTTTAAGGCATCGTCATCTGATCCAAGGACCGAGTACTAGATGATGTCTTTGTTATACTTCCATTTATTTACTAGTCTCACAAATCAGACTTTAGATTAATAATCTAAAAGTCTGATGGCAGACGAGCTGAAATCTGGGTGAACAGGCGTTTCACTTTCTTTCGCTTCATATTTGTTTCAACAAATCATGTTGCTGGAGTCGGGGATCTGTAAGCGTGTAATTGGTGAACAGTGAACACAAACTCGGCCAACACTAGTAAACTGTCCTGTCTGGACACCGAGGTTCTTAGAAAAAGTGTCCGTAAAGTTTTCTAAATCAACACTGTGTAGACTGGCCATTGTAATTGAAATACACTTATTACTTATTAAATACATGTCTGAAAGCTTCATCCACTCGCGCAAATGAGTTTATCTTCAGTAGAATATCTCGTATGAAACAGAAAACAAGGCATAACTCCGCCACTTTCAGTTTTTGGTTCCCGGCCCAGGCTCTGTGCCGTCTCCCCCCAGAAGTTCGGCTGTAATACAGTGGGACGGCTGGATCCCAGATTATTCATTTACTGACACCAGACAGGGAAGCCAAATAAATCACATCATACATGAATTTTATTGCACCATGATCAAAGTCAAGTCGATATCTAATTCTTTAGACATCGCAATGTATTACCGTAACGCTTGTTCTCACACGTGAGCTCATAACCAACAGTAAAAACATGCACAACAGTCAGACGTACCTGTTTTGGTAGCTGTAGTACGTGCCACCGGTGGGTATGGTGCACAGCTGCTTGCCGTAGCAGCAGAGGGTTTGAGGGGAGAACTCGTACTGTACGGAGAGAGACCCAATCAATCATCCATTCAATCTATGGCTTTTTCTGCACATATCAAATCAATTAGTTGGGTAAACGTTACATACAACATATGTAGCATATACACATATACATACAACATAGCATATACACCACATAACCGATAACCGATCCTCTATATCAGCGCCAGACCCGCGCTGCAAAGCTTGAACATTCAATTTCAGGTTTGTTAAACATGCTAGTAGTTTAATCATCATCCATTGAAAAGTTGCTTTTCCCAGCATTTCTCTGGATTAGGAATGAACAGATCTGTGTACTTTCCAACTTGCATAGAAGTTAAAAAAAAGTACCCCGTACCTGTCATTTGTGTGTGTGTACCAATACACAAAAGTCAACATTCAGCGCAGCATGCCTACTCAGCACTGTGCAGTTACTTAGTTATTTTGATCTCAACAGTCTTTTAAAAAACTTCCCGCCCTCTGCCTCACCTTGCGACCGCAGCAGTAGCCCAGGCCCTGCATGACGGGGTCGATGTCGGCCTCGAACACCTCGGCCAGCTTGGAGCAGTACTTGTAGACGCGCGACGTCTTGCGGTTGTACAGCCAGGCATTGTTGAACATGAGCCAGACGTCGTCCACGTACTGCCAGGGCTCCTGGTACTGGCCCGTGTCCAGCTTGCGCTTGATGGTGGACAGGTCGACGGGGTTCTTCACGATGTCAAAGTAGTCCTGCGGGGGGGAATGCTCGGAAGTTATTCTACTGGTGTTTCTGGACGAGCGTCTGAAGCGTTCGTCAGACAGAAACCTTTAACCCGAGGAGGAGCGGTTATACACACACACACGTTCAGATAACAAAAACTTGAGTTTGATACAGATACTACAAATATCAATATCTCTGTCAATACCAAATTGATACTATTGCAAGTCAAGAAGAAAATAATGTAATCTTTGTGATAAACTTGATCACATAGACCGTCTACTCCCATGTTACAGGTAAAATAGGTGTTGGTATGTATAGTCTACTAACCTGACATCTGATTTCAACTGTTTTAAACTACAAATGTGGAATAAATGGTAGTTACGTTGTACATTTAGATATTCATATGGTTCCTGCTTTATTAATAAATGGTTGATTTACAGAAAACCGTCATATGCGGTTCTGATGAAGCTACAGCTTATATTCAATAAATTGTTGCCCGTTTCACTCAGTTCAAAACGAGACAAAATCTGTTTTGCATGACCTCAGTTATGTAGCCGATGCACCGCTTGACAAAGAGGTTGGTCAACAGGCTACACAAATAACTAAATGAGCAAAACGAGCCCTAAAGGGCTTGTACATCAGAATGCATCATGGGATTTTCTGTTGTAAATACTCCGTAACCTAAATATACCATAACCTAGGCTAATGAAAACTTTGTTTTGCCACGTCTCGCACGAGGCACTTTCAAACACGTCTTCTACTACCGACATCATAACTAACATTACAATGCTCCTATGCTCTCAAAATGGCGGCGGTCATTGCGATGTGATGTTGCGATGTACAAGCCCTATATACATAGTACATATGGTTTTATGTAATAAAACAAATGAAGGCATTAATAATTGTTGTTTTGCCTGCACTCTTCTCCACTCCCATGTCTCAGGCCTCAAATACATAAAACATTAGCCTTTATAGACTAGTGTTTGAGTAAAGAAAACACTACACACAGTTCTTGATTTAGCCTTGCATTGCAGCTCTTGCATTGCAAACAACCAGATGGTCTCCAAACAACTGCCTACTACTGCTGTGTATGGAGGCGGGGTAGAGCTATGATGTTTATGTTTATGATAGTTTGAGGATCCAATGGGAGTTACAAGGTTTAGCCATAAGCTCTTTTTAATACTTTTCATTGGTTAAATATTTGTAAAACCCACAGACAGACATAAAGGATGACCAATGGCATTGATTTATAGGAAAAAAATAAAAATGAATGAAGACGAATTATGTAGATACGAGGTTTCTGCCAGACAGCGCTGATATGCATTAAAGGCCCTGGACATGTGGCTTGAAACAATAAAAATTAAAACAAAAATACTATCATAGTTGGGTGTCTCATTAAGCATCCACAAAAATTGGAGTGAAAAAAAAACGTTCATAACCATAAAACCTAGATCAAAAAAATCTGCTCATTTTGCTGTTGAGACTTTGCTAAGAACATGTGGGCGTGTCAGATCCCGTTTTGATTGACTTCTCCCTGGCTCCGCCTATGTAAAACGATCTCTCATTTCCATGACATGGCGCACTCTGCCATCGGTGTAGTCCAGCCCTATATGTTTGAGCTGTGTGATTCATCAGAGGATGAGGCAGAAGCCTCAAAACAATTCATCTGAATTGGTCACTGAACGGTGAGTTACAAAATGCTTTGCTATCAGGACGAACCGAGCCGAGCCGCCTCAGGGCGCATCTCGTCGCGCAGCCAGGAGCCCCCTCCGCCCCCCCCGGGAGCCTCGGTCCTTTTTATGGATTTGGGTGTCCAGGGCCTTTAAAAGGAAAACTTCGGGATTTTTCAACCTGGACCACATTTTCTCATAATTTTGGGTCTGACTAATGCTGACAACAATTGTTGACATTGGTCCAGTATTGAGCAAGAACGCAGCCGCGAAACATCTGCATTGGGCAATTGCGCCTGTCAATGAGTTGAGTTGTTGTAGGAAGAGAACGGTGGAAACGCAAGAGTTGGAGAGAGGAGCGCCGGCAAGAGTTTACTGTGTTGGACGACAGAAAGTGTAGCTTCTTGTTATGTAAAGGATTTTCAAAGTCATGGCTGAATATTTATCCGATTTCGACAATGAGATTTTGCGGGATTTCAGAGTAAGACTTCTCCTCAAGCGACTTGGTTAGACACAATAACAAACAGACCCTGGATCAAGCGAAAGGTAAAGAAAAAAAGTTTTATTTCTCTGTAGGGATCATTTCCATCATGTTGTCAAACACATATCAATCTGAGCCTGTCAGTGGCAAAAACAAGCACTTTTAGGGGACGTACATTGACGGCGCAATTTCCCTAAAGGGTTACAATGCAGACTTTTCGCTGCAGCGTTCTTGCTCAATACTGGACCAACGTCAACAATTGTCAGTTAGACCCCAAATGATGGGAAAATGGGGGTGAGGTTGAAAAATCCCGAAGTTATCCTTTAAATCCAGACAAACTGTCACGCAAGTTTTATTGTTTGTTTTCCAATGGATGGCAACCATTTTGCTGCAATTGAAAGCAATGTCAGGCGTGTTTTGGGAAAATGCTGATAGTGTGTTTTTTGGGTATCGGGGTACATTTTCTTGTACCAATATAGCAGACAACCCACACACACATGACCCCGTACAACAAGGACTATAAGAACAGTTCATCAAAGCAAGGCCTCACCAGAGACCTCTACACCATCATAAAATTTGTACTTCCTTCAAACACAGGTGGCAAGGTAATTATAACGGTTAAGTTAATCTTATGAAAGCCTAAATTTAAAGTCTACGAGGGAATCTCAACTCTTTCTGGATTCCTGACTTTTTTTTATTTTTTTAACAGTGCTGAGAATCCTTTGTCTCATTACTCCCGGTCTCTGGGTTGGTATGGGGGGGTGTGTTGTGCTACCCACCGGGATGCCCAGCTGCATGGGGTCCACAGGCTGCCTGAAGGGAAGCGACTCTGGGTCCTGCCTGTAAAGAGACTCCAGGGTGGGCATCAGAGCCTGCCGCAGTTCCTCCGGTTTAAAGACTGTCGGAGGAGCAGAGGGAAAGATGAGATGGGAGCGGAGACAGACATTGAAAGAGGGGGGAGAAAGGGATATAAAAGCTCAATAAAGCACCACCTGGACCATAAAGAACAGCAGGAATTAAATGTATACGAGCAATTTGATTTTACAGTCACGTGTAGCCGGTGCGGACTCACTTTTCCTTCGGGACTGAGAGGGGGGCGAGGAGGTTGTGCTGTTGGCTGCTCCTCGGTCCTCCTCGTCTTTGGACTCAACCTTAATTTCCGGCTTCTTCTCCTCGACCTCCATTGGCTCTTGCTTCTCCACCGCCTTCTCCTCCTTGATCAACAGCGAACCAGAGTCGTCCTCCATCTAACACAGGCAAGGGGACCGACCCATTTGTTGGTGTAAACTCACTCTGCACAGTAAAGTAAACGGGTCTTCCCATTCCAACTGTGTGCGTTTAGGTCGCCCATCTTTCCAGGATATCGTGTGAAAGCCAGGAACGCCAACACGAAATATTTTTTGCATGGAGATGTGTACACACCCAAATTCCTCGCCCACGGGCAAGCTTGTGTCTCGGTAACCTTGCTTAGCAGGGAGGATTTCTTTTAGGTTTTTGAGTGGGAAGCCCATGAGGAGACTAACGTGACTCAGTTCTTTGTATGAACTTTTTTCCTGCCGGAAAATCGACTTTTAATGGATTTTCATCGGGATTCATGTGAAACAGACATTTTATAAGACAAAGGATGAAAGAGTTTCTAAAAATGCATCATGTGAAAACGATCTCGCATGTCGGATAAGCACATTTCTGGACAATAAATAAAGTTTAAAAAAACAGCATCGATAAATTGGACCAGTTGGACCGTAGAGAATCGCCTCAAATTCACCTCGCTTTTGGGCTCCATCTTGATCGAGATGGGCTCAAACTCCTGCTTGACGTGGCGAATCTCCGCTTTGTTCTCCTGGACGGGCAGGTCGGCAACGGCGTGCTGAGAGTGCAGGTCGGCGCTGGCCGCCGAGGCCGGCGTGGGAACCCGGTTCTCCAGACTGGCCGCGCTTTGAGACAGCTTGGACCGGTGAAGAAGAGACGGAGCGCCGGGAAGAGAATAGACGGAAGAATAGAGAAAACAATGCTCAAGGCTTCGGGTAACGGCTCATAGGATCATGTACATTGACATGCGGGGGCGGGGCTAGACACGAGACACCGCTCATTTGCAATTCATTCCTCCCCCAAAGTTGAGGAAAGCCATATTCCCATATTCCCAGTGTGATGTCTGCTACGAACAAGAGTGGAAAGCGAGGCAGGTTATAAGACAAACACACTCCATGTGGCTGGGACATGGAAGTCAGACGAATGGGGGCGGTGGAGTGGGGCGTGGTTTAAAGAGGAGGGCATGCGGAGGGT
>OMKN01013421.1:0-10722 GCA_900302345.1 Melanonus zugmayeri | reverse complement strand
TCAGGCATTGTTGGAGGGCCTGGTGGAAACATGAGTCCATAATTAATCAGCAGTGCCCCGCTAACCTCCGCTGCTGGATTTGGATCTGTGTTTGGGGGCCTACGCGCCAAAAATGTAAAAGGTCAGCGATTTGCGGAAAATGACGGGATGTGTTATACACGAATATTGGGTTCTCACCGCCGCTGCTTTCACAAATGCAGCATTTCCAGTTTGTCCAGTGCTACCCGGACCACACCGCTGTCTAATGAAACACTGTTTGTTCTAACAAACGTATGCGTGTGCCATGCTTTACAAAACAAACCTAACCACTGCCTTTCCTCCATCCATATCTTTAGCACCCTTACCTTTTCCTTTTTAATTTTTCAGGAGTAGTTTTTTTTTTTTTTCTTCAAATGATTCTGCATTTCTATTTTTTTTTTTCTTTCCTTTGTTTTTATATATATATAATGTATATAACATATAAACATTTGTGACTTCTGCTCCCTGAAATGAACACGAACTAGACACACAGGTTAAGCGGCTTTGTGTGTGTCTAGGAAAGGGTGAAGCTTTGCTCTGTGTGTTTACATGCACACACACGCACACATATTCTATGTCGCTGTGTATGTTTATTTTGGTGTGTGTATGTGTCGGCTACCAGGTCCAAACCGAGTTGAATGTGAAAACAGAGAAGCTTCATGGGGAAGAGAGCTCAAAACAGCAGCTTTCTGAAGAGTTTGAGCAGGTAAATGTTTGCTAAAGGCTGCAGGAATGTGGTTGTGACGGCATCGCACAATAAACCAAAATGTGAATATTTTTAGTTTTCTTGTGTGCTGCTATCACAACTGGGTTGGATTGATCGATGACGTTCGCCGTCTTGGCATTTCAGGCTCAGAAGACCGTGGCAGAGCTCCAAGCACAGCTGGACCTCCTGAAGGCCAACGGAGACCACCCACAGGCGGAGACGGAGGATGTTGCTCAGCTCAAGGTGCCCTGATGACTTCGGACGTGGCCTTCACTAACTTGGCCTCATTCACTAACGTGGACAAGGCCTTCACTCTTAGGCCCTGAGGCCGCGGATGCCATTGAGCCTGGCGCCACTTCTCACGTTTACTTTTACTTTAGTAATTTAGCAGACGCTTTTATCCAAAGCTACTTAACAGTGAATTAAAGTGTGTCATCAAGAAGGCGGTATGGGGTTGGGAGTCAAACCGCATACCTCTTCGACCGAAAGTCAAACACTAAACCACTAGACCAGTGGTTCCCAACCTTGTGATGAGCGTCTCATAGACGTCCTGTATAGTAGATATTACATATGTAGTAGAGCGATGCAATTACGTTCCCCGGGACATTGATATTACCGGCAGATGTTGAGTGGGTAAAAACTGTGGAAGCAGATGCACAAAAGTTAAAGTTGGGGTCGCAAACATTTTCAGAGCTAGAAATGGGGTCACAGGCCAAAAACGTTGGTAACCACTGTACTAGACTATCCTTTAAATAGTCTAGTGCAGTCTAATGGTCTTTTTTGTAAAATCCTTTTTACTTTTTACAACATTGCTTAGTCTTTGATGTGTGTGCTTGAAGGAGCGTCTGGAGAAGGAGAAGAAGCTGTCTAAGGACCTGGGCCAGGCGGCCACCAAACTCCAGCAGCTTCTCAAGGTGACCCAGGAGCAGCTGACCAAAGAGCAGGACGCTGTGCGCTCACTACAAGAGCACGTGGACAGCAAGGTGAGACAACAGACCCTGCTCCCACTGTGAATTTGTTCATGTATTCTTTTTCTTCATATGGGATCACTTTGTCTGTTTTTGTGCGGACACCTTATTTTTATTTATTTTTTTAAGGGAAAATATGTGGAACTGAAGGAAGGAACATCTGTTTGAAGACCGCAGCCCGACCGGAGGACACTACACAAAACTGCCAAAAAATGCCTTATGATTACCGTAGTTATGCATTCCAAATATAAATATATATTTTTTGCTTTTCTTGTACTGTAGTTCATCACAATTTCTAAGAATCCAATGGTTGATATCCAGAACATTTCAGTATAGGGTCATGCTGCAGAAGTCCATTGAAACCCACATTCCATAAGAAATTCTGGCTATGTCAGAAGTTATTATTCCCCCTGCCTTATAATATTGCCCCACAGTTCAGTGTTAAAAGGGAAATGGATTGTATGTCAAAATGTATGTCCACCTGTGCAATTTCTTTGTATGTCTTTTTGTATGCGATTAAACAACGGGAACATTTCATGGTACAGCTGCCAATAATTGTATGAATTTGTATAACTGAATAAAGCTGAACAAGATAATGTGGCAAGTTGATGGTCTCTCATGGCTAGTGTAGTTGCCAAACAACTACCAGCATGGACACACTTAATCACCAATACTACCAATAGTTTATTCTGATTATTTATTTGGTAAGTAAAGGAAGTATGCTGAATGTATTGGACTAGTTTCTCAATTTGTATTTTTCAGGAATTTTTATAATAACAATGATCACCATATGGCATTGTTATACTCTTAGTCACCTTGGGCAAACGTGTCTGAATTTAGTCATTATCCTGTCCAAGTGACTTTCAGCCAAACTTTTACTGCGGCTATAGCAAAGCAACTCCAGTGCCTACCACCATTTGATTGTATCTACTGTACCGTATTTTCCATCAGCTCACTTCCTAGTAAACCATGTTGGCAAATCCAAATTATGCTTTTTTGTCTAGCTAATCACTAAATTGCCAAATATTTCACCACAAACATACCTACCATATTGAACATTGCATACTAAAGACAGCAACTGGGGACAAGCATGTTAGAACAGGCGTGTTACCCAGAGGTATGGCTGTGCAGCAACAGCAGGAAGCGACTGCATATATCAACGATCATAATCTCTTACTGGGTGGGACAAGTGCTGTGGATTTGTTTGGAAAACCTTTGGCTCAATACTGCTGCTTGAGTAACTTCCAGATTCCCCAACTCAAAAAAATAATTGCACCATTGTGGCTATAGGCCTAACCCAGGTAAAATATTGTATGCTCATACCTTTTCCTCAGTAACCATGTTCTTCAAAATCATATACCCCACGTAAACCTTAACAAAAACCCTGAAAACAAGTTACCTTATGGACTAATGCAATGCAAAGGATGTGCCAATTAGTGTACTATCATAGCAATGTCAAATACAGTAAAGCCCTGTGAGCTTGAGTAAGAGTTTATTATGCAATGTTCTAAACAAGCAAATGTAACATAGTTGAGATGTTTCTTAATTAGGGTACCTTCCCTTTTGGTAAGTGCTTACTAGATACAAGCCATTAGAGGCATGTGTATAAAAACACCAAGAGCATGATATGAAAATGAAACAAAAAAAGTAAATGAAGGATATTGCATTACTATAAAACCCTTCTAAATTATGTCTACATTTGAAACATTTTATAACCAACAGCAGCATTCGTGGACACTTTACTAAGCGACAAAGAATACAGCATTGCAGATTGAGTTATCGATGGACCCATCCGGTGCCCAGCCAGTCATTTCATTTATTTTATTTTTTTTACACTTGTGTTCAATCTCAATTGTGATGTCATGCACATTTCTTTTAAAAATTTACATCAACATAGCAAACATGGATAGCTCTAGTCAACGGTACAAGTGATAGTGGTGGTAGTGTGGCCTTAGTGTGTGTGTGGACATTTCCCTTCCAGCTTTAGAATTCCTTTTCCAAGTTTCTCCAAAAACCTGTCCTCGTCCAGGACATCTGCGGTATCGTTCACCTGCCACTCATGTTTAATCCCGCAAGCTGAAGCCACAGAAATGTAAAAAAACAAAACAAGTTAAGACTATACATTTGTATCCACATATAGAAACTGTTACACTTGGTATATGAAACAACGAAAGAAAATAAAAATCAAACCATCATTGCTGGCACTACAATTCTGTAGCAAAACCAAATGCCTCACAAGTAAATGGGAAACATTTGACTAAAGTCAGAGATGAGGGCAAAAGGGACCTTACCCGAGAGTAATTTTTTGAGGGAATCTTTGGAACTGGCATACTTCATTTTATCCTTGACTGGTTCAGAATCAGGGGCCCTGAGACGAAAAAAGTTATTTGTAAAGAAGCAATGTTTTTGCTGTTGCTGCAGAAAGAGGGCACATTGGAAGTGGTAGCAGTGGAAGGACTGACATTTCAATGGAGGAAAATAGTTTTTAGTCAAACAATTGGCTAAAACAAACAAACATTGTATTCTAGAGTTATATAAAGCTATGCCCTAGAAAAGGCCTCTATAGCCTACCACATGATGAAGACCAATTCGGTTTTCTCTGTTTCTTTGGTTTCATAGCAGCAATCATAGACAGCATAGCAACACTTGGAAGACTGCAGCTTCTCCTGGAGCATCTTGTATGCGTCTTTCTGGTTGCCATCCACATCTTTCACCCGGAGACAGTTGGCATGGTCCACAACGATCTCGCCACTGTCAATCTTGAAAAACAAGATCTTAAAACGGTCCTTGGGATCCTCCTTGGAGTGGCGTATTTTGATGCTCTCGAGGCAAATCCTTGCCTCGTCACTGACTTTGATTCCAGATGTCTGTTTCAAATCCATGCAAAATGGTTATTAGATTTTACATCACATCTTAACGTCAATTCATGGATTGAACCATTCATACATAAGCCTACATGTGAATATTCCTTTAAACGATTGGCTTTTCATTGGCAAAGTATCTTTCAAAAATGGAAACAATGTGCTTATTAAGAAAGCAGGGAACGAACAATTGATCAATCCATGCCAATCAATTAATTGTAAAACCCCAAAACCAAACACTAACTAAAGCGATGCAATACTAAGTGACCTGTAAAAAAAATGTAGGGCTTGGCAGCAGCATTCCAGCAGAACAAGTTAATACAAGCAGCACGCAGCTGCTGGAACAGGTTAGAGCTCAGCACCCGGGCCACCAAACACAAAACCACACGAATTCACCCCTAGCAACAACAAAAAACTTTTATGGACAGGCCTATGTAGTATCCTACTCTGAAAAGTTTACATTAAAAAAAATCAACCCCACAAAAAAAACCCACTTGATTGACGTATCAAACGCCGTTGTAAAAGAAGAGTTGAAAGATTTCTACAATTAACTTCACGTCGAGTTAAAGGCGCGAACCGGAGACGATTCCTTAACTATCCAACAAACACCAAAACAATTGAAAGCCGCTCCGCTTCGGGAGAGCTACTTACCATGTCGACGTGTGTGTGAGTAGGACGAGAGGAGGAGACGGGAGGGTGTAGTTAACAGCGGCGGAGGTCTTGTAGAAATACGAGCGGATCCGAGTGGGTGGAGGAACACACCTTCACCTCCCGCCCTCCAGGTGAACACAACACCAGCTCGGGAAAATCGGCTACGTGTAACGATAATACTTTGGTTTCCTTTTAATTGTTTCACAATTTTGTGTCACATTGTGTATTTTTTTTTCTTTTTGGGGGGGGGAGAACAAAGGCTCAACTGTTTCAATCATAGACTTAATTAAGTACGAACTTCCGGTTCAGGTGAGCGGAAACCAGGAAGAGGCGGTGGCCACGAGGGAACACCCTTATATGGGCAATAATCCTCTTCACACATTTCGACCCGACTGCAACGTGTGCATTTTTTACAGCCTAATATGGTAAAAGGAGACATGTCTGAGTAGGCCTTTTTGGCTATATGAGGCGTGGCCTTTGGTCATAAACGCAACTTGCTGCAGTTAGATAATAGCATAGACTTAATTTCTGTGTTCAGGCATATTAGATGTTTAGTTGAGATCTATATGGATCAGACAAGTGTAAGAGGTGTGAGCAGGGAACGCCCTCCCTTTGTCACGGTATACAGTCACATGGTGTTGAGTCTATGGATGCTACAGAAGAATTACAAGTTAAAGGGATGACGTTGGCGTTAAAACCCAGTTATATGGTACTGCATGCGAACAGTTACACCAGCAGATGGTGGTGATTGTTTAGTAAGGGAAATTCTTCGTCATTGCTAGTAAACAAAAGTTAGATCATGCCAACCGGAGTGAACGCCCTCATGAATCAGACCCATGAAGAGGCGTTTTTTCCTGATCCGATACAGTTGAATGAAATGTTAAGGACTTTCCGGCTGTGTGGTATCAAGTCTTATTTGTGACACTACTCACGGTGTGTTGGGAGAACATAGGCCTACTTTGGCCTTCATGACCTCAAGATTAGAGACAACATGAATATGAATCACTGTTAACAAAGTGTACAACACAAGACTTCACCCACTGAACAACGCTTACCCGGAGAGGTATGTATCCTTTATTATGACAATGAAAACACACATAGAATCCCAATAAGCATAGAATTATCAAGTGATACATGTGAGAGGGGGTTATATGGCAACAAAAATGCACATATGTATGACACCATATGTATGGCAATATGCAATAGTGTGTTTGAAGATGTTCAATATGGGATTGATTCAGACTGTGTTCTTCACTGGGGAAGTGCCATGGCTGCTCTACAACACCATGGAAAGTTCCAGCCACTGTGAATAAAACATCAAATGCCATGTTAAGTCACAATGTTGTACCGCATCACCTGCAACACATTTTTGTCGTCTGCTTACTGCTTACCTCTAGAGTGTTGAGCTGTACCTTGCCTGCGTGGTCTTTTTCCAGGGCCTCGAAGGTGGCTGTGGCAAATCGAAAAGTGAATGTTAGATTTTCTGTGTGTCCCTCTTGGTGTGTGATACCTGTGGAATGGATGTCTGCACTGAGGTTGTAATAAAGCAAACCAACTCACAGAAGAGATTCTCCAGACGAATAAGACAGCCCACAAAGTTGTCAAAGTCAATGCTGAGGTCTGGCTCACTGTAGCGAGCTGCAATGATTTGATGCAGGGGGTTGCTGAGGGAAAATCCTACCCACAAAATATATATTTAAACAAATTAAACAAAGACACAAAGAAAAACAAACAAGAAACAAGAAACAAAGTCACACACACATGCCGTTGAAACATGTTTTATAAACACTAAACATGATGTGAGCATCCAGTATTTGGTTCTTCAACACTAAACATTCACACATTCTCACCAGCTTCCTCCACAGCCATGCGCATTTCAGATGTACACATGCAGCCACTGCCATTTGCATCTCTCTTCTTGTACAAGTCCTGTCCAAGAGGCCACATAATTAGAGACACAACACTGAGGGGCTGCTAATGTGCTTTGCTATAATATCAGGCATCTAATATATGATTTACACAAATACAACCAAGCCACACCAGCATTTTCTGAATCTTAGTCCACAGGATCTTAAACTCCAGAAGGCCAAGTTTTCCGGTTCCATCTTTCTATGAATAACGCGTTCAAGGAAAAGGTGATTTAATTTACTCAGAATGTAATGCTTTTTTTTGGGTGTTTTTATATACAGTACTTCCACTAATAAGTAACTAGTAATTGTCATGTAAAAGCACTTGATGGAGAACTGCAAGGATGAAGCTAGAAAGGATACATCCAGTAGATTGATCATGTTGCGACAAGTAGCTAAGCTAAACCCAGTGGTCTTGATATCATCCCCTGTGGACAGAAAATGCCAGAAAGATCATTTATTAAATGTTGTTTTAACGATGACCACGGTTGTCCCAAAGAGAAGAAACAAACACTGCTTACGCTTCATCACCACTCTGTTGAGAACTCTTTGCAGTTCAAACACGGACATTTCCAAATCCTACGGAGTATACAGAAATCATATAATTTTTATTTCAACAGAATAACCTCAAGCAGCACCATAGCTGTAGTGTATATTCTACCTGTTTTACCAAATGATGCTGTGATTAATGACTATTGTTTTTATTTCAATTGATGTATGAATAACATACTTTTCCAGAGAGTTTTCCAAACAGACTCTTAAACCTGTCATCTATATCATCTTCATCCACCTCAATCTGTAGAGGATTCAATGAAAAAAAGAGCTTTCAGTTTCAGTCCTCAAAGATTTTGTGATTGGTAGTTTATAGGACATCATGAATGCAGAATGCTAAGATGGCACCTGTTCGATGTGGCATTCTATGGGGTCATCTATCTCTCTGGGAAAAGGGACAAAAGTCATAGGTTATATATTCATTTTTGAAAAGTTCAATGATAGTTTTTTTTCTTTATGAAGAAATAACGCACTGGAAATCAGCTTGTTTCTCTGAGAAGACCCGCAGGTAGAAATCTGCGTTGTGGTTGGGCTCGAAGGTGGACGGTATGATGAGGTATTCCCCAGGAGGAAGACAGAAGCGGTTGCAAACTTCTCGCGTGTTGGTGAAGGTCTCCGAGCGCGCCTCAGAACAGTTAGTCTGGAAGAACCTCTTCTTCAGGTGGACTTGCCTTCTCCCAGAAAACTAACGCAGCACCACAGATGAGTATTTTACCCACTTAACCATCCCTGTCTAATCTTCACCGACAATACATAAGTGTTGATAAGTGTTGTGAAAGTAAACAAGCCCTATTAAATACTACCTCCTTTTTCATACATACCTCTTCCGGCATCTGAAAAAAAAGGGAATGATGATCATTTTCATTTAATAACAGAGTGAGATGCTCTTAGTTCTATATTCCTGACCTTAACGGCGTGCTGTACCTCATAGATGGCAAAGCCCATGAATTCCAAGTCCTCGCCCATCTTCCTCATGCGCCGCTTGTACTTCTGCATCAGACCCACGATGACCGTGCACCCCCCATCGTTGGGGTCGTCATCCTCCTCGTCCAGCTTTATGACAAACTGGGGGTTCTTCCAGAACGTATCTGCCAACATCCCATTGAACTGGCGTTATTAGTGTTATTAGCAGTAGCCGCAATACTACATAAGACAATGATGTATTTGAAATAAATCATTCAATCTGAATTGGGAGATTCTTCATCACATGAAAAGATTGTTGTTGTTATATTGTTATTTAGGACGATACCCGGGAAGTTTCTGCAGCCCCCAGCGGTGGAGCCTCGTCTCCACCCTTCCTCAAACTCAGACAGGGCCCATTTCTTGTACTTGTTGTCTGTGAGCGCGTCGGGGGTGAGGTTGCAGATCTCAAGTGTGGAATACTGACGCAGGAAATCAGAAAAGGACATCCTGAGGACAAACCCCCCCCACCATTGACATACTTATTTACATAGTAGTGGAGTAGTGAACCCCTTATCTCAGTCACTTATCTAAAAGCAGCCGTCAACATTCCATAGTAATATACCAGGAGTACTGGACCATCTGTTGCATCAATGTCTGGTCCTAGCTGTTTCTAACAATGGCCGACTATGTTTAAGATTCCTCTGAGAAAGACTTCAGCTAGTGGCTGCATAACTGTAACTTCATTAGAATGACAGGAAATGTTTTTAACAACCTGTTAGCTACTGCAAAGGCATTGTAACAATAGAATGCACTCGAAAGCCATTATGGAGTTGGTTTAAGGACCGTTTCTCAACATTGAAAGAATAAAAGTAAAAGATGAATCAGCCTTTAGTCAGAAACATTACCAAAACTCTCCGTCTTCTGAACGTTTCGTCAGTCTATCTTGATCCTTGGCCCCCACATAGCGCCACTCCATAGAACTACGCAGATAGATGCAGATAGATAGTCAATTCAATGCAAATGACTGGATGTCTTTCCAATAGAAACTGTGTTCATTTGCATTTTCTGCCAAAAAAACACTTGTGAAACATTCCTGCTGTTGCACTCCAACCACGAGGATGAACTATAAAACCAATAGTAGCCTACCCTAGTAACCTCTCACATGATATATTTTAGAGGTATATTTGATGAAGTACCATAAAAAAGTAATACGCTCAGTAACAAATGAAACTGAATGCAATCATAGCATGAGGTATTGTAAGGCAGCCACCAAACAGCTACGGGTTGTCAGAATATGCACACACATTGCTGTATTTATTAGAACTTGGCCTACAGGCCAGGCTAAGTGTGTGTATGTGGTTTGTTGGAAATAATCCAATACCCCCATAATGTTTTATAACAATTAAGAGTAATAGACATAGACCAACAATAGAACATCTAATATAAGTAAAATATTATACAAAGTTATGATGGTGATAATTATGATTTCAACATGCAACAGGGGGGCTCGTCCCTAAACATAGTAGATCCTTCTGTTCTAGTGGAGTGAGCCCCGATCGTAGTTTGACCTCCCACGAAGGATTATATTGGCATCTTACTCAGGGAGGCAAATTATTACATTAGCGAGACAGAGAGGACAATGGTAGGGAGTGATGTGGTCCCCTGTTGCGCTCACGCTGTACTAGGGCAAGAAGCATGACAATGGGCTGACTCATGGCAGAGCAAACAGACAGCTGGATAAGGATACAGAAAAGCTATGTAAGGATTTTTCCATTACAGTCGGTAGAGTGTAGATGCGGGGAAGCAATTGTGTAACTGTATCTGTCCTGGGTGTGATAAGAACTGTTTATAAGCCTGCACTAGGGCTGGGCGATATGGCCAAAATCTTCTATCCCGATATAGGTCATTTCATATCTTGATAACGATATATACAGTGGTGAACAAAGTACACAACTCCATTCCTTGAGTCAAAGTACAGATACTCCTGGTCAAACAATACAAGTGAAAGTTGTTCAGTCAAAATTTTACTTGAGTTAAAGTACTGGAGTACTTGCTTTTAAAAATACTTAAGTATTCAAAAGTACATTTTCTTTTTAATTTCAACGCATTGTTGTATTGTTGCCACAATTACAGAACCTAATGACTCTGAAACAATT
>OMKN01013418.1:0-11925 GCA_900302345.1 Melanonus zugmayeri | reverse complement strand
TCTCCTCCTCCCTCCCTCCACCCCTTTCCTCCTCCCTCCCTCCACCCCTTCATGTGTCGCGAGTGTTGTTGCCGGTGCTCCGGCTCCCTGGTAATGAGGACATTTCACCTGAGAGTGTGATAGCGTCTTCTTGGTGTGTGTGTGTGTGTTTGTGTGTGTGTGTGTTTTTCCTCACATTTCTGCAGAGATCACTTCACATGACTTCACGGATAACACTTAATAATTTACTCATCCGTGCTTCCCACCTCTCTCTCTCTCTCTTTAAAAAAAAAGACTTGTTCCTATGAGCCCCTATTATTTTGCTTAGTGGGTGCACGTGCCTCCTCAAGGCCACGTGCACGAGCACGCCCGCCATAGGCTACTGTACGCCCGGTGTGCTGAGTGTGCATCGCCCCCCTCGCGTGATTTATTAGGTGCTTATTCCCAATACCTATTAATGTCACTTAAAATGCAAATAAAGGCCAGTCAAGTGTTGGACGATGGTAAAGAATTAAGCAGGTGGGCACGGGCAGACGGCGAAGGAGGCTGCAAATCAGATTGTGCTGCAAAGCCTGCTGGGAGCTTGCCTTTGCGGCACAGCTCATAACACACACCCTGCGTTGGCTAACAACCCATGATAACAAGAGGAGGGCCCGGGCCCCGCACGATCGGATGCAGCTGTTTAAATACGTCTTAATGCTGTCCTCGGGGACGCAGGCTCGCTCTAAATGGGTGCAATGGCACTTGCCAGATTTTTGGCTTTGGGGACCGCGCGGGACCCTCCGGTGTGAGACTGTCTGTGAATGTATTTGCATGCTGAGCAGCCTCACCAGTTAACTCCAATTCCAATGCAGAAACGACTCTAATTAGCTAACAAATTGTTGGTGGATTCTGAGCTGATTCTTGGGGGGAGGAGAGAGGTTTGCTGGGAGAAATGATCTACGGGGATGATGCAAATAACTTTTTTGCCGTCAAAATAACACTGTCGTCGTTTTACAGTTTAAGGAATGGCTGCGGTGGTGCTGCATCTTCACGGTTGTTGTTGTGTGTGTGTTTTTCTAACTCAGAGCCGGTCACCTGTAATCACAAAGACTTTCCGTGTTCCAACGGAGACTGCATCTCCTCCCGCTTCCGATGCGACGGAGACTACGACTGTGCGGATAACTCGGATGAGGTAACCACGAGAAATAACTACAGTCTTACTAAAGCACGACTAAAGTGTTACAGACGTTTTCTCCACCCGAATGTGTTGCTTTAATAAGCCGGCATCGTTAAATAGCAGCTATTGTGTCATAATGTGCAGTATTCAGAAAGAGAAGCCTAACTTTACCTGGTAGGTTTTTGGGGCTCGGGGATGACTGATTGTCCTGCGATTGCTAACAGACAGACATTAGGTTTTCAGATACTGTGTGTAATTATTACAATATGCTAAAGGAGTAACTAGCACATTATTTACACAATGACGGATATATTGCATCAACCAACGTATTACTGCACGGTTCTCTGTTGATCTAAGGTCTAAGTCCACCATCAAGCGACCGTATTACAATTGCTAAGTGTGTAAACAGCTATTATGCATGCGCTGTTTACACATACTTCATACATGATGTATATTATGCTTTATTCATATTCATATTCATAACGTGGCACCCACACAGGGTAAAGGCCTGTAGCCTATTCACCGTTAAAACATTGTTATTAGTACTGATGCATATGGTATCTGGTAGCCCATAGGCTAACACCCATGTGCATTCATTCACGCAAATATGGAGTAAAATGTCCGTGGAAATGTCATAACAGTCTTGGGAGCAGACTCTTTTCATAGAGGGGCTTCCAGGTGAGGCTGAGAACAATCGATATCCGAGTGTCTGAATTCTTTGCTGGTCAGCCAAGTAACAAAGAAACTGCTGGAAAGAGTGAGAGTAACTATAAGAATCACAAACGACGGTTAGCTTTTCAAAATGAAAGTCAGTGCATCGCAACAAAGATCAATCTGTCTATATATACAGTATAAATACACATTACACACACAACACTAGTGCTCAAGTAAACTATGCCATTAATGGCTTGCACATATAATTAAAATTCTGCCAGTAGAGAATTTTCTAACTGCTGTTGAATATAATTAAATATTACTGTTATTATATAAATATTACTGTTAACTATGCAGTTATATACTTAATACTGTAATAATGTATTGATGGAATGATAATGATGGTGTGTTTCTTGCTCTGAGCCATGGAACATCCACTTTTGCTAATTATCTCACGCAAGCCCAATGTTCATAATGGGTTGATTGAACAAGTGCTGCCACTGGTCATGTTGTGTAATGTGACATGTCATGACGTCAGATTGTCACGGAGTATTTTCTCATGCGAAACCGATAATGTAATCAACTATAATCATGTCATGTAATCCACGCTGAATGATTTGATTCGATTCATTTTCCACCTATAATGTTGACTGAATATTCTGAAATCCACATTCCTACGTCAACCAACCTGTTTCCCAATCACTAATAATAAATGATCATGAGTCGTCTGAATCAACCTCCCCCCGTGGAGTTTTACAATTGCATCCTAAAAAAATAGTTGTGTTCTACAATCACAGTGAATTCCCACCATTATTGTGCGATGGCACAGCTCATTGCTTTGTCAATCGACTGCTGTCCCCAATTCTGTGTGTGTCACTCAAGTCTGTGTGCGGAACAGTTTCAATTTACTGCAGTTAAAGTCTAGTTTCCCATATAAACCTGTTACATGTATGAAATGAATAACGATGTATGACGTCATTGTTGTATTCAGTGGTAACACAAATATTCAGTCAAATGTAACACATTTTAGGCTTAAGATATCAAATAGTCTAATATCTATGATTGTAATAACTAAGTGAGCACTACATTAATTTTGGGCCTCAGGTAGGGCCCAGCCTTGGGCTAGCCCATAGATCTACTTTTCTCTGTCATCAAGCTGATTATATTGCATTTTCTTGACAAAAACTCAATTTGGCTTTGACAACCTTGGTCGTCTATCTGGAAGGCTGCCGAGGATGAGGCCTCACTCAGGAGACTGGAGTGGAATAAACCACAATATATATATATATATATCTTTACTTGCAAGTCAGAGGCAAAGTAATGTGTTTTAATATAACAAAGGAGCTTCCATCAAAAAGATAGAAGAGACTAGCAGCCTAAGGACTCTTGTGGCAATATTCTGAAATGACTTTTGATGTGCCGTGTTGTTCATTTGATACGATCATGTCAGAAAATCAATTCTTTCCTCTTTGGCGATTTACAATTAATATGCTAATGCTTTTCACCACTAACTGTGCAAATAACATAAAAACAATATTATAATGTTTTTTAGAAAATATCCCTATGTTTAAATGTGTAATAATTTGGCATGACAATGTTAAAATGTCACCTAATCCAGTGCTGTAGAAACTAATTGAATGTTTTGAAGTGAAACCAAACGTAAATATGCTTTTATCATGCAATGCATGAGATCAGCTTTTTCTTCTCACCAGATTTCTAAGGGTTTAACAATCAGGCCAATCAGTAGAAATGATTCACTGTAAGATGCATAATTCAAGGAAAACGACTTTATAAGACATTATTTCCATTCATTATCAGGGCTCATTTATTGCTCTGTTAAACATTTTCACACCAATTTTATATGAAATCCCCTTCTATGCATAACAATGCACTCATTAACAATTTGGTGTGCGTCCCCTGCCAATTGCCGCTTTCTGGGTCAGTGATTGGAAAACCAACAGTGTACAATGGTTCCTGATTAGTAGTGGTCAGCGTGGATCCGTCTTCACCGAGTGATTCTGTTTGTTTGTTGGTGCATTTATTCTCTTTCAATACCTGAGCTTCTTGAGGGTTTCTTGGTACTCGGAGCACCCCGAGTAGTAACACCAAGGTGTTTCACCAAGAAGGTGAAATACATATATCAGTATTTTTTTTGAGTATATATTCAAAAGTAAATGATCACCGCTGTCAGTGTTGTGCTGTTACCAGGGCCCCCTAGTGTCTACTGGAGTGTTATCTAACGCTGTGGATTGGTCATGGCTTCATGGAGATGTTCCCATCTGAAGTGCGCTTTGTGCCACTCTTTGTTTGCAGAAGGACTGCGAGGCACGCTGTGCGGACGATCAATTCCGCTGCCACAACAACCTGTGCATCTCACTCAAGTGGCTCTGTGACGGACAGGAGGACTGCAAGACAGGGGAGGACGAGAGGAGCTGCCACGAAACAGGTTTTCAAAATAAAACAATCGAGTATTTCAAAAAAAGAGGAAGAAAAAAGAGAGACGGGAAAGAAATATGAGCGTCTGAACGTTCCCCAAAAGCTTACTTAAAAAACAAAAGAAAAAAGAAAAAGAATCAAACACTGTTTGATTGAATAATGTTTGAGGGATTACACAAAAAAATCCAAGAAAAAAAACAATGGTTCAATGAAAACTGCACTCCGGTTTAATAGATAGCCATTCATTTTATCAAAGCATATCGCACCTAATTAAACATTCCTAAACACGTATTTTTTGTATTCCCATTTATAGAAAGATTCATTTTTATATTTTTCAACAACCTTCGAGTGGCAATTAAAGGATCCTCTTTGGAAAAGAGCTTTAATAAAAGCACAACAGTAACGCCGCATCGGGGCTTCCCGAGCAGATGCCAGCGCTCGTGTGGTTTATTGTGGAGCCGAGTTGGCCCGGTGAAGCTGCTGGTTTCATCTACTCTGCAGACTTCCGGCGGTGATGATTGGCCGCCAGCGTTAGCGAAGTGCTCCGGCAGCCGACTACTAAAGCACTTCATTCAGCAGCGGGTAGTGAGCCGCGCGCTTCATCCGGCCACGGGGAACACGTCGTGTTTAAGAAGCTACAAGTCCCTGCATCAGCAGCACCTTACAACTCCAAACACTTTATTTTCCCCCGTTTCCATTGCAGATGTTTGGGTGCTGCAGTGGTTTTAGGCGGTTGGACAGGATGAGGTTGTGGGCTACTTTTTTGATTTTTTTTTGGTGTCAATCTTGATGTTATCTGTGGTCCACAGCGGTCCCTTCCTGCTCACTGAATGAGTATGTGTGTGCCAGTGGGGGGTGTGTGTCGGCCAGCCTGCGCTGTGATGGACATGACAACTGTCTAGACGGCTCAGATGAGGTCAGTTTGTTGAGCTCGGCACGCTTTTTTATTGCATTCTATTTTTCCAGCTATAGGTGCGCTCTGTTTTTATCTTTTGAAATATTATGCTTTCAAATGCCATAAACGGCATTCATAATGCAATGTCTGTAAAAAGCACATACAGGAACTATAGAACATATGTAGTGTAGGACTGGCATTTACACTTCTAAGGTTTTTTCTTTCTGGCATTCTGCAGTATGTTCAAATGCAATATTGCCATCATAACAAGTGTTGTTGTTCTAGTTATTAGAGTAGAGAGGTTGCATATAGCATCTGAAATGTGATGACACGGGCAAGTGCTTTTTTCCACAATGCATTTATTACTATTATTATTTTTATTATTATTATTATTATCATACCTGTACTTGAGTCAGGGAGAACATTAAGATCCCAGACAGCTTTTCTAGGTCATGTCTGCATCTGTCAGTGGTTATTATCTCTCCATTACTGACAAATCATTTTTGACAAACCGTTAGCACAGCTGCAGGCTTCAGTGTTTCCGGTGAACCTGCCCATGCTCTCCACAGATTGGCTGCGTGAAGGAGTGCAGAGAGGACGAGTTCCTGTGCCTTAACCGCGCGCACTGCATCCCGCGGCGCTGGCGCTGCGACGACGTGTTCGACTGCGTGGACCACAGCGACGAGGAGAACTGCAGTCAGGGTAGGGCGAGCGGGCCGGGGGTCCGCCCCGCCCCCCGTCGCGTTACGCAACGCATGGGCTCGTTGCATTGTGGGGCTTCTGAAGTGTACTGTGACACATTGGTTCATGGGTGAAACCTCAGTCTGTGCGCGCTTCTGCATCCTATGTTGAAGTCCATCTGGCGATTGAAGCGTTTTAGTGACGTGGGAATGTGTAGATATGGAGACGAGGCAGCAGAGGGTAAGCTGTGACTAGGCTGGAAATAGTGGGGTTCACAAATACATAGAGGCCCTTAAAAGGGTTTTGATAACACCGGAAGTTGGCATTTGCTTTGTGTGAGTCGGGTAGGTGTTAGCGGTCTTGGCAAGGCAGTAACACCTGTCCATAGAATATACTCCCCATAGGTTAATAACCTCACAGATTTAGAGGAGCCAACAGCAGCCATCTCTGTGATTACCAGGTGCGTTCTTCTGCCGCACCGATGAATTCGTCTGCAACAACACCTTATGCAAACTGCACGCGTGGGTGTGCGACGGCAAGGACGACTGTGGAGATAACTCGGATGAGGACCAAGACATGTGTGGTGGGTCCGTCTTCAAAGGCTTTGGATGATTTTTATGATAATTTTTTCCTCATAAAGAATGATACTGAGCCCTCAAAAGACGCTCGTGGGTCTCTTCATACTGGATTTGTTTTTGGAAAAGATTAAATTAAAACACAGCTTTCTGTCCCCAGCCAAACATACGTGCCCTCCCACGAGGCCATTCCGTTGCCGGAATGACCGCGTGTGTCTGCGCACGGACCAAGCCTGCAACAAGGTGGACGACTGCGGGGACAATTCGGACGAGGAGGAGTGTGGTGAGCATCCAGCGCGTGGTGTATCTCCATCGCCGCCGGGACACGGAGACATTAAAGACGATCCAGGATCACTTATGTGATTCAAAACGCGACCGCTTTAATGTTCTAGCATTTATTTGGTATTCTTATTCAAATTCAGTTTTGGGTTCACCCGTGTTGTGGACGGATGTGGTGAAAAGCGAATGCGCTGTGTTCCCAAGCAGAGGCTGTGGCTGGCAGACCGAGACCATGCGGCAAGACGGAGTTCACCTGCAGCAACCAGCGCTGCATCCCTGCCCAGCTGCAGTGCGACCTCTTCAACGACTGCGGAGGAGACAAGGGCTCGGACGAGCAGGACTGCAAAGCCCGTACGTACCGGCCCCCCCGCTGGCGTTGAGGAAATCACACATTTCCCAGATGAAACGGGATTGAGCGGCACGACGCCCCTATCAGGACCCTCAGTGAAATCGGCCCTTTTTTGTGTTTGATCTGTTTGGTTATTTATGGTAATATATGTATCGCCGTGTGACTCGAGGTGTGTTGTGCGCTATATGAAAGGGCTACAGCAAAGAGACGTTGCCCTCTTGGCTTCATAGCACATCAAACAGAGTGCACAGCAGGTATCTAGCATAACTCCGCCAGGAGTGATTGAGTCTAATCAAAGTCCTGTTCTTTTAATTCCTAGTTTCCAATGGAGACGTATGTGGGAAGAAAACAAACCCGTGCGGGGAGGATGCAATCTGTAATCAAACACATGCTAATGGCGTTTGCCATTGTAAAGTGGGCTTCAAGAGGGACCAAACAACCAGCCAGTGCCAAGGTAGTGTATGCTCACATCTGCGTCCGCCTGGTTCAGCCAGGCAAAAAAGTTAACACCAAACAGTGTCGCTAGTAGTGGTGAAAATGGTAAAACGCGGTTGATGTGCCAAATACACACGTTTTTTCAACCGTGTGTATTTGCAAATGATCACTACCCAGAAAAACAGGATGTAATTATCTCAGTATTTAGCTGGAGCAAAACCATGTCAGGAATTTGTTTCTGAACTTCCTGAATGTTCCACCACTTCTTACACAGCCTCACACACATAATAGGACACAATAGGGGGTCTGATTCTTCCACTGTAACGGCCATATTACTTTTACACACACACACACACGTTGTTAAGTGATGATAGCTGCAATTATTCAATCAAGCCAGTCAGGCCCTGGTGTCTGACTCACAGTTAATGGCTTTGTGCAAGGTAGTTATTGCTTCCGTGGAAATGGGAAAATGCCATTTCTATGTAATTTCCTATTTAGTAACGGGTCAAGGCCGTCACTTATCTGGTTGGGAAATGAAAGCGGGTCCGTATTTTGCGCCTCTCTGACGTAGTGTCTCGTTGGCACTCCTTGGAGTCCTGGCTTCCGTGTGACTTGGCAGTGTGCAGGAATCACTTTTAGTGAGCTTGAGCGGCCTCGGCGATGATTAAAGCAGCACTGAGAGCTGAACTTTGTAGGAGGCAGTAGGCATCGGGAGGACGTATCTAACAATAACTGCCAAAGTTTGGGTCTTTTTTGGTTTTAGTTTGGTTTTAGTCTTCACTGTTTCTTTTCCTCCTCTTCTTTTCAGAAATCAATGAGTGTCTCCAGTTTGATGCATGTGCACACTATTGCACTAATACTAAAGGATCATTTAAATGCACATGTGATCGGAACTATAAAGAGATCAATGGCAACTGTATAGCAAAAGGTAAGGAACCAAACTTTACATTTCAAACATCAATTCATTATTTGTGTTAAGCTAAGTTAATCAACATTGATATTCACAAATACGTTCTCATAATTGAATTGTAATATTGTTAATAATGTAGCATAGTCAAATGTGATTGTTTGTGATGTGATCAAACTGTTCAATACCCTCAATGGAATTTAGCCACTCTTCATTTTCTTTGCATATTAATAACCCATCGGCAGGACCAGAGGATCGAGTGCTCTACATTGCTAATGACACTGAAATCCGAAGTTTTGTGTATCCATTTAACCAGAGCCATGGACACAAAGTACTCACTCGCATCGAGGATAATGCACGCATTATTGGAATGGATGTACTGGTTCACCATCAAAAGTTTATCTGGGCTACCCAGTTTAACCCTGGTGGACTTTTTTACAAAGAAACCCTAGACAGAAGTCAAACTAAATCTAATGTCAAAAACATTGTAAGTATATCCAAAGGTGTGGATGAATGACTTTTTTTTTCTCCGCAAACATTTTTCTGGTTTGCCTGCAATTATATTGGCTTTTTTATATATTTTGATGTATATAGATTATCCTGAAACTATTTTAAGTGCCTTAAATGATGACTTGGAATGATTCCAATGTCGTTACATTAAGTACTTACGACTTAATTTAATATATTGCTTCTGAATAAATGATTCTGTTTATTTGTGTTTTGTTAAGTAATGGTTGAATTATTCAATCCCTTATTGGTTAAAATGTGCAAAACAATTAGGCTAATATATTCTTATACAGTGGCTTGAGCCAATCCATTTATTTGCCGGCATATTGCTGTGAAATACTTAGTTTAATGGTTAACATAACTCATAGGTATAGTATAGTCAGCGCTGGAACTATGTTATCAATGTGATAGTTTGGTTCCATCACTCAGAAGGTAAAGAAACTCATTTGAAATCTTCCTGTCTTTAGTTGAAGTCAATTGAATTCAATTTAGCGCGTTGAGTCAACGCGCTAAAAAGAGCCTTTAATGCGGCGCCTAACGCTTTGCTACTCATTGGTTCCACCAGTGCTCAGACTTTCGCCGGCCCAGGGACGTGTCCGCCGACTGGATCACGGGCAATATCTATTGGACGGATCACTCGCGAATGCACTGGTTCAGCTATTACACGGCCCACTGGACCAAGCTGCGGTACTCCATAAACGTGGGGCAGCTCAAGGGACCCAATTGCACCCGCTTGGTGACGGACATCGCCGGAGAGCCCTACGCCATCACAGTCAACCCGGCGCGAGGGTAAGATATGCTCCTCCGGGAAGCTAATCTCGGCCGACTGCTGGAACTAGTAGGTTTGCGCCGGGCGGGCATGGGAGAGGAGTCCCACCACTTCCCTCCTCCCCCACCCCACTCATGCACACACACATGCACTCATGGACACACACACATTTCAGAATGCAGGCCCTTAGCAGCCATTTTTTGATCTATGGGAAGATCAAAGCAGATTATCATATGATAAAAAAAGTCACAGTGACTTCCTGGCAGTATGCACAAGACTTAACTTGATAATACTTGAAGTCAAGATCCAAATACGCAGACTCCTTTGGTCTGTGCTTTTCGAAACTTTAGCGATATTCCCAGTGTGCTAGACATAATAGAAAATTCAGTGTCTCTAATTGGGATGGATTTGAATCTGATGATGCGTGTTTGCTTAAAAGGTGTGTGACTTCGAGGGGAAGCGACGGGGTATCAGAGGAAGTCTGACTGATGAGTGCACGTTTTGGAGGGTGATGTTAACAATAACGGTTCCATCACATTCGGATCATGATCGAATGTGATGGAAAACATTGTTTTCATTGGCGACACCTCGGGAGCAATATATACAGTGTGCGGGCTCTGCTCTTTCAAGCGTATTGTTCCCCCACTTGTTCGACACCTGCAAAAGAAATTGGATGTACGTGTTTTATATCTCCTTCTACGACGTTGACAACAAGCCACTTTGCAGGATGATGTACTGGAGTGTGATAGGAGACCACTCCCATATAGAAGAGTCGGCCATGGATGGCTCCTTGCGGCGAATCCTACTGGAGAAGAACCTGCGGAGGCCGACCGGTAACACAATTTCATGTCATTTTAAGACCACCTCCATAGGGTTTTTTGGGGGTTTTATGAAGTCAAACTCAATTCATAGCATTTTAAATATGTATGATAGTAACAATATTTTAGCCATGCCAAACTTTTAAACTTTTAAAACTTTAAAAGGAATTGTGTACAGATGCTTCAAGGAAAACACTATTTTTTCTAATATAAGAGAGTACTGTTTCATACGGGGACCAAAAAAACGGACCAAAGTTGGACCATTGATGTCATTTCTCCGAATCGAACACAAATCCCGGACCAATGACCTCAACGGTCCAAGTTTTCCACAATTTATCTGTGGAAACTGAGTTGATGTTGCAGAAAATAGCCAAGCATGATGCTTCCCCTGACGCTCAATGAGACAAACAAGTGAGAGAAAAAAAAGCGGGGGATAACGCAAAGCAAATACAATATACTGTAGTTAGTCGATACATATACTTCACGTAGGCCTCACACGGCCTGCCTACAGGAAATATACAGTACCCTGTACACACATTCTGTCTCTCATGTGGCTCAGAAGGACTAGCCTCGTGAGATCATCCTGATATTCACATTTGGATTTCGCAATGAATATCAGTCTGGCCTTGGCTGGGCAGCAATTGATTTCCAAATATGGCCGCAAAACATATTCTAATCTGGCAAAAGCCTTCTGTGCAAACTTCTGTTCATCGTTTAACATAATTATTCAGTCTATTTCGGATAAAAAGCTGTTGATTGCTACACTTTCCTTGGGCCCTGCGATTGTTTTTTGACTGCGGCGCTCCTTGTTCGTCATGAACTGAAAGTCCCTCCCACGAGCGCTGATTAGTCCTAGCATTACGTTTGTTTCCGAAAAGGTTTTGAACAGGATCGAGGCCAGACCGATCTGCGGAGCGAAACAGAATGTGAACTCGCGAGATCGGGATGGTCTCGAGAGGCTACGGGAGGACAATGTCATGATCATGACATTGATGCTAAGTTAAAATTTTGGGAAAAAGAGGAGACTATCTCTGAGACGTTGTAGAGCCTTTTGGGGGGTGTCTTGAGGGAGAAGCTTAGTGCTGATCTAGTTCTGAAGAGCTCCTTTGGCCTCCTTTTAATTCAGAGGGACCCATGCTTTGTCTCGGCTACAGCAGGCAGAATTAATCACCCGCAGAAAAACACAAACCTATTTAGTCGCCAAAGCCAGGTGCTCATATTTACCCGGTCAGAGTTGAGAGTGTGGACACCAATGGGAAAAAAACAGCCCCAGACTCAAAGGTTTTTATTTTTTTTTAAAATAATGATGCAGGGCACAGGAATCATCCTCAAATCTGTAAAAAGAAAAATACACACCACCTGGTGGAACCGTGGTATTTTTTCCACACACACCCAAATTATTTATTTATCGTGACGTGCAAAGTTCAAACAGTCGATGAACCCCCCCGACACATCCACTTTGTAATTGTGTTTAAATATTTC
>OMKN01013417.1:0-10642 GCA_900302345.1 Melanonus zugmayeri | reverse complement strand
GTTTGTCAGCCACCAGCCCAAAGGCTTGCAGATGTCCTGAGAGATAAGGGGACGTGGTGGTGGGGCGGTTACTTTCTTCTTCTCTTCATCTCTCTCTCTCTCTCCCTCTCTCTCTCTGTCTCTCAGATAAGAGATAAAAAAAATAAATAAGAGGGCCGGCTAATCGATAAGCAGCTGTCGGGGATGTGCTGACGGATGGGTCTGTCCCTCGCTGGGGTTTGAATGTGAATGCATCGTTACGCTGCACCCCGCACCCATGCCACCACAGAAAGAAACGACACAAAGCAAAGGATGGAATTTCTGGGGAAGGCCGACACAATCTCGTCACATTCGAGATGGGTATGGTGTGTTGAAATGCATGGTGTTACACATGAAATTACCATAAGCATGTCATGAAGAATGACCGATGGAAGTGTGGTGTTTACTCATTGAATAAAATGGATCTATTCAAATGAACACCAGCTGCTATATCATAAGCTACTCGGTAAGTAAGCATATGTGAACAGAGCATGTAGGCTATACATGAGCCCATGAGCCAAGCAATGTAGAAGCTGACAGGTTAGGGCTCCTGGTTTTGATGTTACAACAGCCCTCTTCAGACTTGATCTTCAGGCAAAAATTAATCCATTGTGTCCTTTAGGGTTGATTATTTGATTACCCCCTTTGCCCATCTGAGCGTCGCCTCGCCATGATTGGATGAGCCTTTCTGAAACGCTTTCTCGACGACCACTTGATCAGCTGTGGCAAAAAATGGACTGACCCCTTTTTCTCTCCCAGGTTGGTTAAGTGTGGTGACAACATAATGTCTGCCACAACTGGGATGTCATTTTGATGGCAAAAAATGTCTACTTAATTATTTTTTCATAAACCTACATATAAGCATACTGTATGCTTAAAATAGGAAGCATGTGTTGTTTTTTCATGCAAATGTTCTTGTTAGAAAACGCTCAATCAAAATACATCTAACAAGGCTAACGTTCATTCACAATATCCCATTAAGCGTGCCGCATGTGTGATGTGGAGATTGGGAATTGTACATATTTAGTAAATGTATATACATATACTGTATATCATCTGCATAGATTGACCAAAGAAATATTATAAGAAACATTTCTGTCTCTGGGCTTCCAAAACAAAACCTGACTCTTACCTGGTGTGATATTTTAGTAAATAATTAATATGAAACGGATCATTTGATTGGCTGTTTCCCTCCTCTCGTTTCTCTTGGTGTGGCATTGTTTTGAGGTCTTAGCTTCCTCTAAGAGGGGACTTGTAGGTATAGTGCTATAGTCACCTGTCTTTGTGCATTGACAATTCCCTGCAGAGTCTCTGTTCCCTCCACATTTCCCTTTTGAATGACACTATTTAAATATCAGTTGGACAATCTTTCTCTGCTTTCCTTCCTCAAAGTCGATTCAACAGATTCCTCGGGAAGACTTAACCAAAGGACACACTGCAGGCGACGGCGTATTCAGTGTCAGGGTTTTTGCCTTGTTTCATCCACATTTTTAGCATGTGTGTGTATGTGCGAGCATGTTTGTATTTATTTCTTTACCAAACGAGTAAAGAATACAAAAATGTGTTCTCTCATCTGTGAATTATTTACCAGTAAAAAGAGGTATAGAACAAGCGTTGTACTAACCCTGATTGCTAAGGATAAGGTGTCAATAAGGTCTGAAATATGTACAATTTTGTCCCAGTAATATACCACATTTCGGTCTCATCTCTTCGGTGGCCTCGCTCATTACCCGAGTGCTGTAACACGCGGTGGATGACAGCGACATAGGTGCATTTGTTTAAATGTTTTGAAAGGACCAAGGAAAATGATGGCCTTGAAAAATGGTTGCTATACCAACGACCTGACTAGAAATTGTATTAATTCATATCTCCTGCTTTATGTCGGGATGCGGGTGTCTGCGTGTACGTGTATGTGTATGTTTGTGTCTGTGTGTGTGTGTGTGTATTTATTTAATATTTTTATGTTCCCACCAGTGTGAGTCAAAGATTCATCAGCATGGCTTGCTGTAGGAGAAACTCTTTGTTTCTCTGTAAATAATGTTTTTAATTGACTAACTCGGACATCAAAATAACATCAAGATGGCTAACATCAAGTGCCGGACGAACCCAGTAGAATAGATGGTGGCTCCATCTGGGGAATTAACACAATTAGGGCTCTGAGGGGGCAGTGGGGGAGTGACTGGAGTGCACACAAAATACTCTCCTACGCTCTTATTTTGGGAGACAAAAGTGAGGAAAACAAATTACAATGAACCCCTGGTTTAATTGGAAATGACCGGGACAATCAAAGTTCAACAGTGCTCCGGCTCATTAAAATTCTGTATTTGTATGGTGTCCAAATGTATTTAAAAAAAAAAAATTAATGAAAAAAGGGGACGTGTTTTAATTTTCGATGTGTTGAACGTGGCATTTGATAATGACTTTTCCTTAGATGCCGTTCCCCCCCCCCCGCCAACTGGCTTGGTATCTGATCGTGATCTTGTGTGTGACTAATGACTGAATATCACCTTAGACCGCTGCCCTTCAGTTCTTCTACATCAGTAAATTAGCAGCCGTCTCTTAAAGGTGCTATATGTAACAATGACACCGAGCGTTTACATTTCACAATATTGGAGAGTTATCTCTGCCCCTCCTCCCCTAGTCTCACGATACCAGACGAATCTCGCCTCGCCTACTGAACGTCTGGGGATTTCTAAATGCAAAATCGTCGCTTGGACAGCGGCGAAAACGGCCACTAACAAACCACGGCCCTTACATTTACGTCATGAACACGCCTTCCCGGAAACGTTGCTCTCCCCCCTTTCTATGGTGGCCCTGAGGGTCAAAACACTACAACATTTCAGAAAACACAACGACATTTCAGAAAACACAATGACATTTCAGATTACGGAAAGGATAGGACAACACTTCTTGTTTGTGATTGGACAGAATCCAAGCGCCTCAATGTCATTTCCTGTTTCTGTTGCTACTACTCTCAGCAGTGTCCTTGCACACATTTTGAATTGAGGTGGAAGTATGGAAGAGGAGATCATACAGGAATATTTTAAGAAAGGGCATTCATATGACATCATTCTGGATATGTGTGGTGGTGGAGGGGGTGTGGTTTGGCGTCAGTGTGTAAAACGAGGGGGGCGGGGCGGCTTTCCTGGGTTGGACCCATCTGTGGGTGATCAATGATTAGTTTGGTTAGATAGTAATCATTGTTCCTTTGTGCCACAGGGAGACTGGTTCCTGAGACCAAAGGTGTGTTTGGTATGTTTGGAGATCCCGATCGCTGTTGTACCAGATACCACGGGCGACAAAGTTACGGCCAATCTGGACATTTGTTGATGTGATCTGGACTTTTGTTTGCTGTGGCAGACTTTTTTATACATTTTATACGATCTTTTTGGTGTTGAGCATTTTTGCCTAGGAGCTATCACAAACGTTCACAATATGCTTTCAACATATGACATTAAAATGTCCCGGACAACCCTGAAATCATGCTTGAAAAAATTAGGACGAAGACGTGTTGAAGAGTAGCCACCCCATCTCCTCAGTCCTAATTCTTTCAAGCGTGAGTTCAGGGTTGACCGGGACATTTTAATGCCATGATGTGTTGAAAGCATATCCAGAATGACATCATATGAATGTCCTTTCTTAAAATATTCAATCTCCTCTTCCATACTTGCAAACTCAATTCAAAATTCGTGCAAGGACACTGCTGAGAGTAGTAGCAACAGAAACAGGAAATGACATTGAGGGGCTTGGGTTCTGTCCAATCAAGAAGTGTTGTCCTACCCTTTCCATAATCTGAAATGTCATTGTGTTTTGTGAAATGTCGTTGCGTTTTGTGAAATGTTGTTGTGTTTTGACCCTCAGGGCCACCGTACCTTTCTCCTCTGTAGTGAAACAAACTGGAGATATAGTTAATCATGTTGTTAACACGGAGAGAGCTTTTTAAAACATTACGTATAACAAAAGTTTGTTTGTTTTTTATCGAAGAAAATGATCCGCCCTAAAGAGCTCTGTCTTCAGTCTCTAGTTGAGCGAAGTGTTTAGAGACTGACTTGTGAGTCTACTCCTCCCCAGACTCGAAGCTCATGTGTGTTGCCAGGTTGAGGACACTGAACAAACACGAGTGCAAGACAAGCCGAGCCCAACATTATATGAGACGAGCGCAAGATTAACACTCCAAGATTTACCCGTGTTTTAGCGCAGCTGTGGTCATGGAGCTTTTTCGCTTTTTAGGTCGGGTAGAATCTATTGTAATCTCAGTTGATCCAGTTCGTTTGCTTGCTTCCATGGCTGCAACACACTGCTTGTGTGCCAATTTGTTTCATATCTGGCAACCCGGGGTACTCTGAGAATATAAACACACAGACCAAAACAAAAAAGGCGTTCCGGCCCAGCATGGACATTTCAATGAAGAACATACTGTTTCCTTAATCTCTGATGACCTATGATGGTAATTTTGTGATTTAGTACAGTACATTTTTTACATATAGCTCCTTTAACATATGTTTATTAAATCCTCCTCTGGAAAAGGCTCCCAACTCTCTGTTTCTCAGAGCTGTCTCGGCTCAGTGTTCATCATTCAACAGACTCTGGGAATGGAACTAGAATAGACCTCTGTACACTGTACACTCATTTATCACATCCAGAGACGTGTGTCTATGCTGTTAGTGGGATAATGGGCTATAATACAAATCAGATAATCTGCATCTGGTTAATAAAAAACATGCACAGAATACGCAAATAGGCTGATGCAAAAGCAGAACACTCCAGTCAAAAATGGTAGAAGTACTGCAACATGGTATGAAGTTCTCCTCATTCATCCACTTTGTTTTCTTTGAGAAATACAGAAATCAAGAGTCAATGGTCTTCCATAGTATGTATGTATATATATATATATATATATATATATACACACACCCTGATGTTTTGATTATACTGTGCCTCTAGCGAAGGTTCTTCTAGGGGGTTATTCTCTCCAGATATGGATGTGGAACACTTGCTGTGCAGCCCTCTTCTGCCCAGTTTGTGATTAAACCCACCAACACCACCACCACCACCACCACCACCTCTTCCATCCCTCAACATCCATTCCACCAATCTTTCCACTTCAGCCACAAGAAGCCTCTAGAAAGGGCTTTAAAGAAACCCATGATGGACACGGCTGTGAACCAACGGCAAGCTCTCTCCAGGCCATGTATAAATTATATCTGATCCACACTAGGCTAGCAGATATATCCAGTCAGATCCATGTGTTTGCGCTGTACTTCATACTCTAATACACCTCTAGATATATGTGGTCCCCCCCCCCCTTCACAACGTGTAAATCCAACAGTTCACGCTTCAGGCTTTTCTCTATGCCATCCTAATAAAACATACACACACACACACTACATGCATGACTATTTATCTGAGAAGAACCAAGAACCTAGGACATACATGTGTTCATGGATTATCCTGCGTCTTAAAATAATTATTAATAAGTAATTAGTAATAATAAAAACGCAACTGTGCGGAGGAAGCGTCTTTCAAATCGATCATGAAGTGTGGTTTCCCAAATAGATCTTCTGCTTTATGTTACACAAAAATGTCAACATATTTGGTCAAGCCCATTCCCTGACAGCCAACATCCCTTTTTTCCATTATTTAGATGCTTGCCAAAAAAAACCCTGCAACCTTACTGCTATATTCAATATCCCCCAACATTAAATTCATCTTGACACCGTACTTAGCATTAAAACCTTACAAGGACTCCTCAATCTCAAAGGACAAAACAACAACAACAACAACAGCCATGGAATCCTCTTCCGCCCTCCTTCTAAATTGTATGTTTATGTTTATTGGTTCAATAAAATCACATGTTGGTGTGGAAATGTGGATGCGGTGCGCAATCAATCAGCGCGTAGTTGGAATTTAAGGGTAAACACAAGGGGAATCCGACATGAATTATCTTGCTCAGTGCTGACTTGCTTCAGCGCAGTATATAATATAATATACAAGACTGTGTCCAAGATATATATATATATTTTTTTCTTCTTCTATTCAGATGTGCTGACGATGCTATGCATGAATTTGTTAGAGGAAGATGACGTGATTTCAGAAGGAGCGGTGCTATGGTCTATGAATCGGTTGATATGTGCAACACAACCGCATGCCTTGTGTTTTCTTTGTTCGACAAAGAAAACACACAGCATTAAATAAATGGGATTATTGTAGTTTATTTGAACACGTTTAAAGGGGGTAGTTCTGTCATGTTCTCCATTATGAGTTTAACATTAAGATGGACGAGGTGGCCTTCTGCACATTATATACAGAGTTGGAACTTTCCACTCATAAAATTAAATATTCGTACAAGCTTGAAGCTAAATCTGACCACCGCGTTTCATTGTGTTGGCTTGTGCACAACATACAGCATAACCTGTCTTCATATTGTACTTCATGAGTATTGATTTATTCTAATGAGTCTATTTTACGACAATATCTGTCGTATGTGTAGAATCCATTTGTTGATAGCAGAGGCTTTTAAAAGGCTGGACAGCTATGAGCCCACAGAAAATCCCCCAGAGAATTCTCTGGCTATCTCAATTTTCAACATATGAGAGATTACACAATTCTGTAATCCTACTAAGTGTCAGGCCAAGCGTTTTACGTAAGAGAGCGAGGAAGCGGGGAGAGCTGGTGCGCGGTATCACAGAGATAGTGGCGCAACAGAGTTGTCCTTAAAGCACTCAGTAGAGCAGTAAGAAGAAACAGGCAACACACAACCCTAGTCTTATTGTGAACTCTTCCATCTGTCAGGGTTTGTTTTTATTGTCTCTGCCAACATAATGGCCACTGATGGCAGGCAGTATTCCCTAATTCAATTTTGGCTGAAATAAGGCAGAATTTCTGAAAATAATATTCTTTTAGCTAAGCTAATAAGACTCAAATGCCCCAAGTGATCATTCACACATTCACAAACACACCTTAAACACACCTTAACAACAACTACAATTCCTAGAAGCAAAAGGCATGCAGGTATCGTCCAATGTTCTTGATACCAGTAACCGGCGGCGCCACCAGGTAAAGGTGATGTCCAGTAAAATGTACTTTTTGTCAAAAACCCCAGCATACAATTGCATACTTTGTTTTGAATCGAAGTGTGACAGATGATTCCTAAATGTATGCTTAGACTGGAAGTGAGGGTGATCAGGGTGGTCTTTAAAAAGGCCACAAAACCTCAGATACCCGTTCAGGTTTCACCTTCTTAAGAGATATTTATGATAATATTATTTTCATACCAAGTGGGCCTGCTTTTATGTCACACGCTTTTCAAGAAGCAAGCGTGTGATGGTTCACCAACGTAAATGCCATGAACCGGAGGAAACCTTGACCATGAGTGGAAATAAAACATTACGCGGAATCTATTTAGCTTGTTTCTCTCTGCTGGATTTCGGTGCTTGTGGACAAACCATTTACACTTACAATGTGAAATTAACCCAACAGCTGCTGAAGTGATTTTGTCGGCTATTTTAGTTTCTTTGGGAGCCCTGCTGACCAGAATTGTAATTTGTTTCTTTTCTGCGCGACGCTGAGCAAACAAAATCTTACTCACTCAAGATTTAGCCATGCACCAAAGCATGAATATTTCCATGCATTGACAATAAACTGGGTTTCTTTCCAGCACTAGGGATGACAAAAGCCATCTCTGCAGCTATCGGCTCAGGCCGTGTTTGAGGCTGTTCAAAATCTCTCAATTTGGTGTGATATTTACTTACACGCTAAGGAGGGCTCAAAGAATATTAAAGCCCATTTATTTTGTTCTTACAGCTCAGCAGAAAGCACCCAGCATTATATTTGTGGGAATCTTTGATCTGTCCGGAACGTCACGATGTAGCATTTGAGACCAAGGGCCCTGGAGGAGAGGGAAGTAAAAGCATTAATTTCCAAAACGCTAACTGACCAAATCTCCTTTAGTGCCTCCACCTCAAGCCGAGAAACGAAGGAGCAGAGAGAGGAGCTGTGACACAACTGAAAACACACACACAATTTTTAATAATTTACTCGCTAGCCGGTGGTTAAAGATTAAGAGTGTGCGAGCTGTCACCCACACCCCTACTAAGGGAAGACAGATCGACTTTCCTACTGTGTATTCACTAGCTCTACTTGCTCCTTTGGGCACCTATCTATCTACATGTATTTAAATGTCTAAATAGAACAAATCTTCATAAAAAGACCAGCTACATAATAAATCATGGAAATGTACTTTGCATGGATCTCATGTGTTAGTTTAAATGTTTATATATATGCTGCGTCGCCAGCTCATTAGGAGCACATCGCTTCCCATAATGAAGCGGAACACTTTAATGTAGCGCCATGGTCCCTAGGTACAGTTCATCTGCTACTTTTGAAAAAAAGTAGCAGATGAAATATATTATGATATATTATGACGATAATATATTATGATTTTTTTCTCACATCAACGCTACTTACGCTCCTCTGCGTTTAGATGCTAACAGAATGCGCAACATGTTTAATCCACCGACCCTCTCCTGCGAGGCTGTTCTGAAACCAGGGATGGACTGGGACTAAAAAACGACCCTGTGGCGCGTTTTCAATATTAATTAATTAATCAATTCAATTGGGATTTCTGGGCCAGGCCCAATTCCCCAGAACTCACAGATGACCAGTCCGCCCCTGTCAATAAACCACTAGCATTTGATGGATTTTGATTCCTACCCGGAATAGAGGGTTGGGTTTTTTTGTATTTCTTTTTATATACGTACAATGGGGAAAAAAAACACCATGCACAGGAAGAAAAGCCCCACACATTTATTGAAGGAATTGGATTTTCGCTTGGGTTTTCTTCTAGTCCTGGCTAGAAGTGACTCCAGTCTGTCCCGGATGCTCTGCATAAACAGGCTAATGTTTCCCTGAAAAGATGACTCAAGTGCGGCTGCTGCTACTTCTGTTCGGTCGCCAAGCACTCGCAGTCATGCATCCGTCACGTATTACTATGTAGTTGTGCCGTACTTGAACGCCACACGCAACACCGCTCAAGGCAGGCTTTTGAGGCTCAACGCAGGCTTTTGAGGCTCAACGCGTCAGGGAAATGCCGTCTTCAATTGGCCTGGACATATAAAAACACCCTCTTACGTTATCTGCCGCGACCACAGCGCATTCGGGCAAATGGGATTAGAACATAGAAAAACTCAAATACTATATGCAAGCTTAGTATGTGAATCCACATAATGTCAGATAAGCTAAACTAATGTGTCTAATAAAATGTATTTTGTGTAACCCATTTGAAAAGGATATGATAATTCTTCAACAGCTTCTCCTGTTCAACCATCAACCATTCCTTGAAACATTAAGTCAATACTCAAAGTCAATATTTGAGCAAAGAATCCCCAGTAGCAGCAAAATTCGACTTCAGTAATAAACAAAAAAAACTCTCTTCTTAATAACATTTCTAATAACATACATGTCTGTGCTCCTTTTATTGAGTGGCTCAACACGTGCTCATATACATCGCTGCTAGACGGGAGGTTGCAGACGCTGGTCTGTATTGGGGATTCGGATTTCTGGCCGAGTCAGACTGCATTCTTCAACAGAGATTGAAGGCCAGTGAAACAATTCTGTGGCCCTAGATAAGGACGGCAAAAATCCATCTTGGGTTGCTGCACCAAAGCGTCTACGGAGCCACTAGGGAGTTTTCAGGCTTGGAAATGGTATGGTAAGGATTCATGGAGACTGCATATCACATCGTTGGCATGAGATCGGTGAATGGATCATTACTCGCCTTATTCGATTGGTGGAGTATCAGTTAGACCGTGATTCTCCATCCAATGTGGGTAATTAGTACGTCAAGCCCAAACTAAATATTAATTGCAATCTAATCATCTGTGGCAGTGATACAGTAACACTATAGCCTATTGCAAACACTAGGAAGTTAAAGACCTTCTCGTTTGAATATATACAAATGAAAGTATGATTTTTGTTTCAGAGGCAATGAGAGACATTTATTTTTTACATAACGCAATGCCTGTGTTGATATTACGACTATTTCCTTCAAACTACTAGATTCACTGAATCACCCCCAAAAAAAAGCCAAAGATAAATGAAAGTAAGGATTCTGAAGCTGGTACTTTAGGGGAAGAGACACTGTGGGTTTTGAATAAGCCGTATTGATGCACCCTTTGGTCCGTGGCTAATGAGCACACAGCTGTTGTTTAAACGGACCCTCCCAGCCAATACATGCGGGTACAATTATGCAATTAACTCCTTTATGTAGCGGCTTCAAAGAGCACTCCATGTTAGAGTGCACATGTCATGGAAGCTCTGTGCACTCTGCTCAATGCAGAAAAAAACAGCCAAAAATAAACAACAAACTGTGAATGTACTCATGCATGTAAGTACTTTGACCACACTCATGCATACAAAGTTCGCACAACAACAACAAAAAATCAGAATACATTGTTGTCCCCGCTGGTGAGGACGGTCCCAGATGTCCTAGATAGATGGTGCCTAATGGCCGGTATTATCATTGCACAACATTGTTTAGTGGAACATTGTTCCAGTCTGCAGCAGAGTTACAGCTTAGCGCTTTCATCGTGGAACTGGAGGATTCCCCACGGGGGGGGGGGGGGGG
>OMKN01013408.1:0-19976 GCA_900302345.1 Melanonus zugmayeri | reverse complement strand
GCCCACCTTCCTCTTCATCCCCACCAGCAGCAAGACCATGACGGAAGGACTGATGCTGGGCAGCGCGCAGGTACACAAAAATGACGCAAATGACAAGCATACACAAAATACCCCCCAACACACACACACACACACCAACAATTCCCATCGGCCCTTATTGCAACCAATCCACTCGGGCCACATTACCTGTTCTTCCTGGGGTGTCAGAGGAAATTCACAGCAGGTGTGTCACTGTGTGCACACACCGCCACCACACCGGGGACGTTCTTTCAAAGGGAGACACTAGCACTATATCCGTAATCCCTCCACGTCAATCATTGCATTGTCTGCCCAGAATGGATTCTTTGATTTTGTTTTGCATGTCTTATGTTATGCATCGGTATGTTGTTGTTTTTTCCCCGGTCACTCACACTCATCCAACGGTCTGTCGCTGCTTGCGAGGGCTATGTGTTCAGCAGAGCAAAAATGAATTATATTCAACAAAACTTCTGTGTGTTGGGAATGTGTGGATCGTCCAGGGTCAGGTGATGGTGAAAATCAACATCAAGTACCCATCACATCTGGCTGAAGATTGTAATCTCTCTCGACAATACTAGAAACGAGTGCAATGCATCCTTTCTGGGTATGCAATACATACCATGCCCTATTATACCACAAAACACGCCGCAACACACACCACATATACTGCACAAACAAGTGAATCTATTATGCTTTTTTTTACTATACGATATTATCACTTCAAAAAGAAAGAAAGATCTTCGAAATGGGTGTCAGTTTGTTGATTTTATCTTCTGCTCGCTCAGATGTCTCAGATGTCTCAGATGTCTCAGATGTCTCAGATGTATCAGATAACGACCCAGGAGGAGAACTCCTATCAGAGCTCAGGACGCATGCTGGTAAGACCCTTTTTTCCGCAAAATGAACAAGAACCTACATCACATGAAACCAGTATTGACAGTTGACTATACTGTGTATCAGTGGCTGGATTCTAACACACCCACAACCCATTATATGACCTCACAGATTAACTCCATGGGAAGCCAGAAACAGCAGCGCACTGGAGACAACATTAAACACTTTGGAGACCCCAGTGAAACTCTGAGAAGCCAAGGAGGTCAAAGCATGGTAGGCCCTTGCAGTGTCTTCTCTGTCCACAAGAGGGCCCTGTAGCCTTTCTTTTAGTCATCCAATAGGACTGGATTTTCCCTTTTAAAATATTATTGCGTTAGAACAGTTTTCAGTGTTCAAACCACTGTCATTTACTTACTTTCAGTCCTCAACGCGGAATACAAATAGGATGATGTCCAACAGGGTAAGTAGCATTCACTAATGCACTTAATTGACTGCTTCTCATAGCATACTGTTTGTCTTTTTTTTTTCAAGGTCATGAAACCTGGGTAGGATTATATTTTCCAGAATCAATTTTAACACAATTCTCTCTATCCCTCTCTTTTTTAGAGTGGTTCACGCAAATACTCACAGACCTCCACCCTGTTCACAGATCAGCTCATCGAAGATCACATAGACAGCGTAAGATCGATAAAACTGCCCAGCAATGCTGCTATATGTTCTCTAACTTTTTATGTTGCATTAAATCACCAATCCTCACCAATCCTTCACTATGGAGAGGCTAATACTGCTGAAGCCATTTTTTTTTTTTTTTTACAATAGTTAGTTGATCTAGCCTGACATTGCCAGACCATTATAATGCTTTTTATCCTAAACATTTACTTGTATATGTTTAAAGGCCAGTCTTGGCCTCTCCATTATGGCGGCGACATTGACGTACGTTCCAAGGCCAATGTGGCATCTATGTATATACGTCTATTAGGGGTGTAACGGTTCACAAAATTCATGGTTCGGGTCGAACTGAACCAGTGGTGTCACGGTTCGGTACGTTTTCGGTACATCGAAAAAGAAGAAATGCCAGAGAAAAGTCCTTGATTCAAAAAGAATGAATGAATTAAAACGTAACTTTTGCATGTTGGTAAAGCCTGCGTTTTCTACTACAGAGTATGGTCTCCTCATACAACCGCTGCGCTACGTCACACCCCTGTTGCGATGTGCCGGCTTCTGGGGGATATATATATATATATATATATATATATAACAGTGTTTTCTTTTTTTTTAATGAACCCTTCAGTTTGCATTCGTACCGAACCGAGAGCCCCGTACCGAATGGTTCGATACGAATATGTGTAATGTTACACCACTAATGTCTGTGGTTTGGAACCTCTCAGTATATTTTCGATTTCCAAGGGGCGTTATTAATGTGCTTAGCACACCTCAGATCACTGTCACTGGTGTTTGCCTCATTGAAGTACAAGTAGAGTGTTGTTTTGTACAGCTCAGTATTAAAAAGTTGCTTTGGATGAAGCTACTGAGACACACTCTTGGCTCATTGATTCAACAGAAGCTGGATGTGATGGGGGAAGTGCCTGGGGACTACCCGCTCGACCACCTCATTGAGTACACCTACGAGGGCGAAGGCAGTAGGTGTCAGTCGCTGGACAAGCTGTCACTGGACCTGAAGGACAACCTTGACTTTCTCAGCGATCTGGGCCCTAAATTCAAGACCTTGGGAGGCCTCTGTCACCAGGACATGCAGGTGAAAAACATCCAGCTTTAATGAGGCTGTCAAAGAAAATGCGGCCTTTGATGAAGCTTTCGAAAACAAGGATCATCACTTTGTCACCTTCAAAGGAGAAAGAAAAGATCTGTTGATATTGTACTATACTCTTCTTTAAGAGAGAGCGAGAGAGCAAGAGCGCTATGCACTATGGTTAAATCCAACCAATTTTGTTCTTTGTTAACAAAGAAAGACATTCTCCTGGTCATAGAGACATGTTTTCACTGGACTAGGTGTTTACTTTGCTTTGTGGATGGTATTAGTAAAGCTTTGCAATATTTTTTTTATAGTGTTTCCTTTGGCTTGTAAAAGTGGTTTGATTGGTTTGATCTCAACTTGAACTTCACTGTTAAGCTGTACATTGTTTATGTAGATTTTATCTTGTAATTCGTCAGAATGAGAGCAGAGCCGCAATATTGCAACAGGGACGGAAGATTTGTATTTTTTACAGGAAAATTGAGATAAGGAAAAACTAACAAAAAAACATTGACATCACTGCCTTTAGCTCAAATGATCTTGAAATACTAATTCCATGTTTTGTGGAAATACAATCCCAGTGATCTCAGAGTCTCTTCTGTAGTTTCACCCTGATCAAATGCTTTATATGAATGAATAGCCTATATGAAGGTGGAATGTTTTTCATCTATGCATAAAAAATATAATATATTATATATGAACAATTGAATTTAAATATGCCCTCCAGTCAGTAACTCATGCGAAAACACAATGACATAATAGAAGTAATCAAAAGAAGAAGAAAAATAGTTGTATGGTTGGTTTGTACAGTTTGAATGTATTCTAATACATCCCAGTATACCGTACATCCCCATAGCTTTCCCTTTAGCAGAACATGCATACATGAATTTTGAAATGACATTTTTGGCCTTACCATACTGTTTGTGTGTGTGTGTTATATGTTATTGTGTAATATTTGTTACTTAAAGGTATTATGTATTTTTAATGTCTTGACCAGGGGAATTGTAACAAAAAGAATACAGCTACAGCAACTACAACTATAATTGAGCTTATCGCTGTTATCACTACCATGTTTAAATTCAGATTTCACATTGCAGAGGAGGGAGAGGTTGTGTTTTGGGGAGTGGTGCTGGCACCAAAACCAAGTAAACTGAGTGTGTTTGAACAGTTTATCATAGGTAGCCTTGTAGCAGTCTCTGTGCTACGTAAGGGTTCACGTAGGAGGCAGACACAGGGTTTAGACGGGAGAGATCTGATGGATAATACAATATTAATTGGGCTGGTGAAGGCAGCATCACTGGCCGGGACCCAAGTCTCACTGTGGGGGAGAGCAAAAACAGATGCGTTTAAATAGACAACTCTCATGCTCATGCTCACCACCCACAGCTGCGTCAATCCCGGGCATTCGCCGCCCCACCCCCTTTGGTTGCAAGCCGACGCCAAGCCATGCCCCCTTCACTCCACAAGCCTATATATCCTGACTGGGGTAGATATCGCTGACATCATCATATTAAACCTGACTGTGGGTAAAAACTGTGCTGTACTGCTAAATCTCCAGTACAAACAGCTTCGGCGCCGTTGCTTCTGACACGCCCATTGATGTCGTCACGGTTCGCACAGAAAAACCTGCTATTTCATGGTGCCGGTTCGGAACCAACTTTTCGGATTCGGAACCCATTTATTTTTGGTCGAAATGCTCGGAACGGTTCAAAATTAGGTTTGCGAACCGGCACCGAACCGGTTCCCTGTTGGTTGAAAGGGCTCTGAGAGTCTTGGTGTACTGGGACACTGAAAAAAGCGTTTGTCAAATCAACTACAGAGAACCATTTACTGTTAGCTGCTACCTGTGACAAAATAGTATGTGGATTTGGAACGTCAGACGTGCATTTGTGTATCAGTGTTCACTGCTTGCAAGTCATGAACAAATCACCATTCATCTGGCTGGCCAGCTTCTCAGGAAATATGGGCGAACGATGATATTGGCTTTTAACAGCGATTCAAACACCAGTGGTATTCCCTCTATCTCCCTCTGCTTCAGGCTTCAATGGATATTGCTCCCTGCAAGGGCAAATGGTTTTGGTGTAATTTCATTAGGTGTCCTTTATCAATCCTATATCATATTTGCTCTGAGCACACAAAGTCTGTGGGACCCGGGCAAACTCAGGCAAATCAGGAGTTAGACATGTCTGCACAAGAACATATGTGTGTCTCTGCCTTTATGGTGCGTGAACATGTATGACAGCACTGTTTGTATGTATTTAGCATGCAATTATAGAAAACGTGGTGTTTCTGTTTCCTGCCACCAGTGGTCTTGTCTCCAATGTCTGACCCATGGTCCCAAATCTTGCCAGTTTTTATGTGGAGCCATAGCTAATGAAACATGTGGACTAGAGCTATACACACAGAACTATCCTTCAAGTTTATCTGATACCTGTACCCCTACAGCAAACATATCAACCAATCAGTTCACAGCCTGTCACTTTCCTGACCTATTCTGAACCATTTATTTGCATACTCTTTATGACCCTAATAAAACATGTAGTGAAGTCTGTGTCATGAAATCTGTGGTTTCTCTGTCTCGTGTGTATACCTGCTGCAACATATATCTATGTATAGCCCCTGGGCCTTTTGGCTCAGGCTGCCATCCATACACATACAGCAAAGTATTTCACCATCGGTGATCTCTGCTCGCCCTGCCTCACTATTTCTATCCTTGCTTCACTTGCCACCAAAGTAATGCCTAAAATACTCTCTTCCCATTAAATTCACAGGACAACAGCTGGACAACAGAAATGAATGTTTGAATTTGCCTCGTATGCCATCTTCCACTGACAGTGGAGCTGTATATTTTTCTCTAACTGCATTTCCTGTGGCTCCTATAGTTTTTATATATCAGCCACTTAGTTTAGGTGTTGGATTTACATCTGGTTTTTTTATTACTGACTCCGTTTCTCCGGAGTCCACTAGAAACAGGCTGCCCTGAAATTCACAATGTCATAGTGGGCATAACCTTGTAGGCCTCATGTCGGCTGCTCTTTGCTCTGGTTTTCTAATGTTTTTATTGTCAAAACCTGTTGTCTCAACTTAACCAGTTTGCATGATTTAATCTGTAAATAATGCAAACTGTTGTAATTAAGTAAATGAAATAAGCAATACTATAGGGTATGTCTGTCAACAGGTCAGTATGGATGCAATGTCTGGGTGAGCGAGTGGTGGGGAGTGGAGGAGTGTGAAAACACCAAGTACAAACAAATTACAGTATCATTCGGCAGGCCAGAGGAAGAGAGTGAGAGGATCTGGCAGGTATGATTTACAGACTGCTGAGCCCAGCCTGCTCAGGTGTGCTGCATCTCTGATGAGGCCACAGCTCCTCCCATCTACCTCCTGGAACACAGGAAGGACAAGGTAGGGCCCTGAGGCCATCACATTATGGAGGCCTTTACTAATTGTAATTGCTGTTCTGGTGTGTATGTTTGTTCATGTGTTTGAGTTTGTGTTGTGTTTTCCCACAGATAACACATCCATCACAACAACCTCCCTCATCCTCCGCGCCCTCGGCCTCGTCCTCTGTCAATGCCCCAGCCATGGTATGGACCCTCATAGGCTTGTATCTACGCCATCTAGTGCTCATATCTTCTTGCTTTTTTGCTTTCTGTTTTTCTCAGCCATGAGCTTCTCTGCATGTATGGCATGATTCTTCACATCCTGCAGTCTTCCTGTGTCACATCCCACACAATGCTCCTTCCCGTGGGCTTGGATTTCTGGTCTCAGCCCCTGTATGAATCTGTCTCTGAGGTGAGCTTCTCACAGGCTCATAGGGATGGCTCCCTTTCCATCTGATACTGGCCTGGCCAGTCCACTGTGAGCCAGATAATCAGTAACAGTCTTTTCCGGCCCCTGTATGCACCTCACAAACCTTCTCCTTATTCTTTGCAGCAGGCCTTCTATTTCCAGTCTGTAGGCTTGACCACTTCCCAATATCGGTCATCTCATCTCGGGAAGTCTCCTTTAACCTCCAGTTCAGCGTGACTGTCCAGTTGCTGCACATACTATATACCCTGCTGCCCATCTGCCACAGCCACCATTGGCATCAGGAGTTTGCCATCTTCTTCTTTCTGTCCATAGGGAGACAACTGTGGCACGCCTCACTCTGCGTCGTACACTGGCCCTGATCGGAGGCTGTGTAGATTGGTGGTGGTAGTTCTGAGGACAGTGGCGGGTATAATGGTGCCACCGTTGGTCCTGATGTTGGTTCAGGCATGGATGTCGCTCCAGGTGGGGTTAATGCTGCTGCTGGCTGCTGTGCAGGCTGTCATCGGGGTTGAGCTGAGTCCAAGTCAGGGTTGCCTGTGTACTTGAGACTCTGAGAAGACAGGTTAGGTTTCTCTGTCCCTTTCAACTTATCCACTTCTTCCTGACTTGCCTTTTCCTTTTCTTCTTAATTTACTTTTTAATGCTTCCAACTGTCTTAAGCTGAAACTTCCTCCAGGCGGGAACCCATACATTAATCTGTTCACAGCTCACTCGTCAGCAGTTTTTTTATCATAAATTGTATGTTTGGAGCTCCCAAATCTGGTGGATTTGGACCTTGTTAAAATTTTAGTTTTGTCTTTTTGCTATTTGCGGTACCCATGGCAATTCTCTAGCAGTCCCTGACCTGGCCTAGTAACTTGTCAGTTATATAGAATTCCTAATTTCTATCCTGGTCTTTTCTCAGAATCTACCTAATTATTGATTCTAAGTCAATAGAATTCTTCACAGTGGAACTTTTCTTACCGACCCTTCTTGAATGGAATTTCCCAGTTCATGTTCAACTCAGGAATGCTGCAGTGATTCAACCTCATCCTCAGGCCTCCGGTACCTGCGTCTTCCACCCTTTTTTGTAGGGGAGGTATTGGGACTGTGCACAGCTTTTTCCTTCAGATCTGAGTCCGCTGTTGGTTTATGTCGAGCATCCTGTTTGTGATGCCAAATTGTGGTGGAAATTTCCGTAATTAAGATCTCAAAAAGGTATTTTAGTATGCATTTGCAAATGGGCACAAACAACCTCCAACAAAGTTTCAGATTGAGAGAGCTGCTTGTACACACATAACGCACATACACACACAAGCATGAACATACATGCTTGTTTGCTGACGGAACTAGCTCTTCTCTTTTTCCTGCCAGTGCAGAATGTGCCCTCAGTGTAGCTTGGCATGTGCACGGGATCACAGCACCACACGACGATGAAGAACTCTTTTCTTCTTTTACTGGTAAGCACAACTCTTCTACTATTCTTAAATGCTCTGGGATGAGAACGTTGCTTCCATATCGGTGAATCACGCTATGTGGGTAGGTGGATCATTGTCGTGGTGATCTTTTGTACAGGATCCTTGACGGTTTGATCATTTTTTGGGAAAAACTACAATGAAACATTAAAAAAAACATGAAACACATCATGAGAATTGATGTTAAAGTTATAGAAGGGGTTTTTGTCCATCATGTGTCTGTGAGACACCCCGCTATTTCCACATTTATTTGAGTGGTGTGCTGAAATATTTATTTGATTTATTTTGGTAAGTTGCGTAGAAAACGAATTACTTAATTGTTACTAACGATGATGGCAAAAAAAAGTTTGATAAGTTACTAGTAGGCCTACCTGATTTAGTAGGCCAAGGTCATCCTGATGATGGCAGAAGTCCTTGGCAACAACTCCACAGAGAACAAGCGGGAAAAACGAGTAAACAAATGTGTACAATAATTGAAACTACAAATTACCTTTAAAAGCATAACGTTTTACATTTTTAACAAAAATGTAAAATAATGTGACCTTTTCTCGTGGCTGAAAGGATCTCTTGTTGCGCTCCAAGAGAAGGTGGGTTCTTTCCACTATTGAACTAGTAGAGGAAGACAAGGGACCATTTCCAAAGCCCACCACGCAGGTAATGACAGACATTCATTGGTCACATTGTTTTTGGTTCATTATTGTTTTTTCTTCATTATTGATTTTTGTTGATTGCTGCAATACATTTTATTTGGTCAACATTGCTGTCATAATAAAACCTGTAATAGAGACGTAGTAGACTGTAAGACTGTAATAGACTGGTGTGTGTGTGTGTGTGTGTGTCACTCATCAGATGTTTAATGATAGAATTAGAGGAGAGCAAGACAACCACGTTTCATATCACTGGTATGGATGTGACCAAGGAACCTCTGGAGGTGTTCTCCATCAATGATCTCACTGGAATGGTCTAAGTCCACAAGTCTATTAACAGAGAGCAATATGTCTTTTTCCATGTAAGCAAACACACCGGAGCAGCTTATAATTTACATTCTATTAGAGTCTGTATAGGGCTTGTAAGTAAGTAAGTGAAGTTTATTTATAGAGTGCTTTTCATAGACACATGGTGGCAAAGTGCTTTACAGGGGGTGCAAGGCTAACCAAACAGATAAGTCTTTAGTTGCCTTTTAAAAGAGTCAGCAGAAACAGCGGACCCTAAGTGTGCAGGCAGAGTATTCCATAGTTTAGGAGCTACAGCCTCAAAAGCTTGATCACCGCGGGATGGCGATACTCCGCCATATTGAGAGGACTCAAAGAGAGTTGTAGTACTGTAAAATCCACGTCAATATAACCGTAACTCAGGATAATGAAAACTTTGTTTTGGCAAGTCTCTTGTATGAGAAATGCTGTGGCAATTTCAAACACAACAATGTCTCCCCATAATGACAACTCATGCTTTAGGCAAGATTTGAGAGTTGGAAAGAGAGCAGAAGAAAAATAACGCTAAAAAAAACAACCGCTCCCTCCCTCCCTACGTTTCTCTGCCATTGATTGTTGCATTCACGCACATTCACTTCATTCGCTGTCGCTAGCGAATGAAGCGCTGGTTGTTTTGACTGACTCACTGTTCAGCCAATCCGGATCACAAAGGCTCGGGGGCGGGGCTTGTTTTCTTCCTAAGACTCCGCAGTTTACAGAGATACTAAACTTTCATCTGATTATATCTTTCTACAAGCAGTACACACGGCTAAGCGAACAAAAACAATATATACTTTACCGATTCGCAAAGTCAACAAAGGGCGTTTTATTGAGGATTTCTCAAGTTAGCGTGGTTGTGGGACTAAATGCAGCGGCTAGTTTTGTTGGTTGGAACCCTTGCTTTGAGCTGGATACCAGGATTATCTTGATCGATGATGATGATCGACTCCCAGATCACACGAAAGGTAGGAAGCGCAGATCTTCTCTCGGTTTGTTTTGAGTGCACTCTTCGCACAAAGGCTGTGTTTGCTCTCGCTGTGTGTGTGTGGTTTCAGATCGGTTGCTCCGACTCGGGAGACTTGCAGCGTTCAAACGATGTGTAGCCTGAACAGATCCATTGAGAATTCACCATATTGATGAGGAATGAATGACGAATAGATATTCATTACATCTGAAACGGCCCTCCGGCGGGCCGTGGCTAAACAAGAGGTTTAAAGATCTTTGGGTTTTTTGACAAATAACAGTATATGGCAGTTCTTGGTTCAACCTTAAATTAATCCAACAACTTTTCCAAACCTGTAGTTGTATTCTGCCCAGCATTTCATTATCTTACCTGACCTTCAACATCCTCCTCCTCTCCCCTACAGACGGAGCCCACCTTCCTCCTCACCCCCACCAGCAGCAAGACCATGACGGATGGACTGATGCTGGGCAGCGCGCAGGTACACAAAAACGACGCAAATGACAAACATGCACACACACACATCCGCATATTTCTGTAACTGCACCTGACTGCTACTCGAACCGCCATTTGTAAACAGAAGAAAATTACACCCGTGTCCACTTCCCAACCCACCATTATAAAATGGTGATGAGATTTGCGGACAACCATACTTTGATCGGAGAAGTTGTCTGACTTGTCAACCTTTTCACAGAGGTGGGACCAAGTCACAATTTTGCAAGTACAAGTAAGTCTCAAGTCTTAACCTTCAAGTACAAGTAAGTCTCAAGTCCTTCAAGTATCAAGTACGTCTCAAGTAATAACAGGCAAGTCTCAAGTGAGTGCCAAGTCATAGAGCTAAAGTCAAGTCAAGTCTCAAGTCAGTCATTTTGGGTTTCAAGTCTTCAAGTCTCATGTTTGTATAATACCAGTTCCAGGGGCGGGGGGGGGATACAATGCCAGTATAAGTTACTTCATGAGCTTTAATTATTCATCTAGGTTATTGTTAACTTGGTTGTGAAATTCAATTCAATTCAAAGTGAAATTGAATGATTTTAGTTCATGAGCAGCGTCACCGTGGCTGACTGCAAGTTATTCACTCTCTGTGATGTAATATTTAATATGAATTATTTAATAAACCACATTCACAGTGAGCACAATCAGACCCGCAGTGCTGGATCGGCAGCGAGCCGAAAGGCGGACAAAGTCGCGTCCGTCTTTGGGTTCGGCCGGTCGACGGACACTGTCTCCCAGAACCGAACGGTCTCTGTCTGTCTGTAAGCGTCTGTGTAAAGGCGCTGCAAAAAGTGAGGTTGATTGACAGCTCGCTCGTTCACAGGTCAGGTCTGTCAAACAAGCATTGCTTCTCCTGTCCGCAAAAAAAGAGACATGTTTAGTTTTTCTTAACCAGTCTGACTTGTTTCGAGTTGCATACCTGCAAGTCAGTTTCAAGTTTCAAGTCATAGATTATCAAGTCTAATTCAAGTCACAAGCCTTTTTATTTTTGTTAAGTCAAGCCTAAAGTCACAATAAATGAGACGCGAGTTGACTCGAGTCCCCATCTCTGCCTTTTCAGCATGCAGTGAGTGCAGCCTATCGAACCAAACTACAAAATGCATAGTCAATGTTTGACTTCATGACACAATAGGCTTTCAAAATGTTATTGAACTGAAAACCTTTGAAAAAATTACCAAGCTGATTTTAACTAACCTGCCTGCAAATCACCCGCATATTATGAATAGCGGAAAAAGGCTGATCCACAACCGCCTACACCCACGGTTATAGTCAGGTCACACAGGCCAATTACTCATTCTGCGCACTTCTTTCAAAGGGAGACAATAGCATGACTCTAGCCGTAATCATTGCATTGTTTGCCCAGAATGAACGGGAGGATTCTTTGATTTTGTTTTGCGTGTCTTATGTTACGTATGTTGCACTCATGCTCCAACGGTCCGTTGATGTTTGCGAGGGCTATGTGTTTAGTTGAGCAAACATTAATTATATGCAACAAAACGTCCGTTTATTGGGAATGTGTGGATCATCCAGGGTCAGGTGATGGTGAAAATCAGTTGACCATCTACATAGCTATAATTTGGTTACTTTTCTGTTTCAGATCATAACGAAATATAGTTGTTATGGCCTAACATTATTATGACCTAATTGTGACTTAACGCACATCTATATAGAAATGTAAACATAGGCTACTACTTTCACTTTTACTTCTACTACAAACTTCCATATTGTTATTTCAACTTGAACTTGACAATTTGCCAAATAATGATAAATATAGGCCTATGTTAATAACTATAATAAATAAAAACTTTAGGGCTGCACTCTTTAATTTAATATATTCGATGTATATATTAGAATATGTTGACAACCAGACAGGCTTATAATTTTTTTTTTTTAAATGTTAAGGGTAAATAGCCATATTTCATGACCTACTGATAAATCATATATTATTTAAATTCCAGGGCCCTGTCTAGGGCCCTCTCCCTCTCAGGGCCCCCTGAATCGTCATCACCTTTCACCCCTTTACCAAGCTAGTTGTGGCTTTCATGGCTGCTTGACAGATTTGGGCTAACTTGAATCAAAAAGTAAATGTTAGATGTTTTGTACAGCTCAGTATTAAAGGGCCCCTATTTTACCACCAGGTGTGAGTTTGATTAGCCATTACAAGCCGTGTCATGCGACTAAAATTGTCATTGACATAGTGACATCACAAGTGGGAGTGTCCACCCAGATGTATAATGGATAGATAAGCCTCACACCTGGTGGTAAAATAGGGGCCCTTTAAGAAGTTGCTTTGAAGCAAGCTACTGAGACACACTCTTGGCTCATTGATTCAACAGAAGCTGTACTGTATGCGATAGGGGAAGTGCCTGGGGACTACCTGCTCTACCACCCCATTGAGTACACCTACGAGGGCGAAGGCAGTAGGTGCCTAAATTCAAGACCTATTCAAGACCTTGGGAGGCCTCTGTCACCAGGACATGCAGGAGAAAACATCCAGCTTTAATAAGGCTGTCAAAGAAAATGCGGCCTTTGATGAAGCTTTCGAAAACAAGGATCGTCACTTTGTCACCTTCAAAGGAGACAAAACGAAAAGATAATGTGTTGATATTGTACAGTACTCTTCTTTAAGAGAGAGAGAAAGAGAGAGCTGTGCACTGGGGTTAAATCCGACCAATTTTGTTCTTTGTTAACAATGAAAGACATTCTCCTGGTTTTTATGTTTGGCTCACATAATGAAGTAGCCTAAATGATGGTATTTTTACTAAAAAAAGCAAAGTGGTTTGATTGGTTTGAACTTGAACTTCCCTGTTAGGCTGTACATTGTTTATGTAGATTTTATCTTGTTATTTGTTAGAATGAGAGAAAAGCAGCAATATTTCAACAGGGACAGGAGATTTGTATTTTCTTTACAGGAAAATTGAGATAGGGAAAAATGAACAAAAAATAATGACACCACTCACCTTGTGGTGCCTTTAGCTCAAATGATCTTGAGATACTAATTCCATGTTTTGTGGAAATACAATCCCAGTGGTCTCTTCTGTAGTTTCACCCTGATCAAATGCTTTATATGAATGAATAGCCTATATGAAGGTGGAATGTTTTTTATCTATGCATCGAAAATATATCATATGTATAATAGTCAGTCACTCATGGGATGAAAACACAATTACCTAAAAAGGAGGCATAATAGAAGTAATCAAAAGAAGAATACAACTTTCCCAACTTTCAATTTTTTAAATGTTGGTTTATTGTAAAAATGAAGAAGTGGTTTGCTTGCCAGAGCAGCTGGTAGCTCGCTGACATGTTAGCACTCTGTCCTGAGTGTGTGTCGTGATGGCTTGTTTAACCTGTGGGCCTTGATTACAAGATGCATCCCCAGGTGTGCAGCCTCACCCAGCCCCAGTCTAATCAGTCTGACTCGGTTCAGGGAGGCTGCTTAAATCAGCCACCAACCACACACACTCCACAGATGCGTTGGCAACTTGTATTAACCTGTACAAACATTTTATGTGTGGGAAAATACCACTGTAAACTGAACTTGTCGCTCTTAGCACTACACTGTTTCAATTCAGATTTTCTGTCAGATTTCACACTGCAGAGGAGGGAGAGGTTGTGGGGAGTGGTGCTGGCAAGAAGTAAACTTAGTGTGTTTGAACATTGAACAGTTTATCATAAATATCCTATATATCCTGACTGGAGCAGATATTGTTGACATCATCATATTAAACCTGACTGTGTACAGCTTACTGGAACTCAAATTACTTTTCATTCAGGGTATTCAAGACTTAAAAAGTTGATTTAAGCAATGACAATAGTAACGCACAAAAAATACCTTGGATTTACTGTGCTGTACTGCTAAGTCTCCAGTACAAACAGCTCAGGCCGTCTGAGAGTGAAAGTTAGGAAATGGTCTCTTGGTTGATCAAACTTGTTCTTTATCTCGATCTGTAAGATGATACGCTGTGTTAAAGGTGTCACGATCGCACTCAGTCATTTCCACCATACACTCCACCAGTTCCCCAGGCATGTGAACGGCTCATGGCCCGTTTCTATTGGCCTGGCGAACCCAAAGAAGTGTGTAATTGGACGGGGGGAAGTACGGCATTTGGGGTACCACTTAGGCCGCAGGCAGGTGCACCCGCAGGTAGACAAAACGGAGGCAATCGCAGCCAAAAAAGAGGTGAGGGCATTCCCGGGGCTGGCCAGATACTATTGGTCGGTTCATCCCAGCTTTCTCGGAGCTGACCAGCCCCATGACCGACCTCACTCAAAAGGGTGCTTCAGATCCGGTCCAGTGGACCGAGCAGTGTCAGGTAGTGTTTGAGAGGGTGAAAAAGGCTCTCTGTGGGGAGCCGCTCTTATATACGCCTAACTTTAAGCTCCCTTTTGTCTTGCAGACCAATGCATTGAACAGAGGGCTGTGGGCCGTTTTGTCCAAGGGGGACAAAACCGGTGCTGTACCTCAGCCGCAAACTTTCTAGGAGGTACAGCACCGTGGAGAAGGAGTGCTTGGCGAGTGGGCGGTCGACGCCCTACGTTACTACCTCCTGGGGCATTCATTCACCCTCTTGCTCAGACTATGCTCCGTTTCAGTGGCTCCACCGCATGAAGGACACCAACGCGTGGATCACCCATTGGTACCTCGCTCTACAGCCGTTTAAGTTCAAGGTGATCTATAGGCCGGGGGCATAAATGGCAGTGGCTGACTTCCTCTCCCGCTTGCCAGAGCAAGAGGGGGAGGGGGAGAGTTGGCTGTCGGCCGGATGGCTCCCCGGCCTAAGGCGGGCGGTGGGAATATGTCGAGGGAAGGGGGCGTGGCTTGGCATCGGCTTGCAAACAAGGGGGGTGGGGCGGCTAATTCCCAGGATCGACGCAGCTGTGGGTGGTGAGCATAATGAGTTGTCGGAGCTGTGCGTTTGTTGTGTGTGGATTTCATGATAACAGAGTTGGAAAAGAGACATGATTGTGTTCGATGATTGTGTGTACAGTGTGTACGGTAATTGGTCCGTATGTCTGGACCAATCACCGTACACCTATGTCCCTCAAGGTTCCTCTTGTGCTGGAAAGTACCTACACTGAAGTAGGAGATAAAAGGTTTCCTCAAAACGCGTTCTAGGAACTACGAAGGTTTGCAGTTCCTGCGGTGCGCAAACAAAAAAAGGGGGGGACCACCGTGCTCTCGCCCTCATCCTCTGCCACTGCCTCTGCTGCGCTTGTATCTGTGCCATCTAGTGCTCATATCTTCTTGCTTTTTTGCTTTATTTCTGTTTTTCTCAGCCATGAGCTTCTCTGCATGTACGGTGTGATTCTCCACATCCAGTCTTCCTGTGTCACATCCCACACAATGCTCCTTCACATGGGCTTGAATTTCTGGTCTCAGCCCCTGTATGAATCTGTCTCTGAGGTGAGCTCCCCATGGGCTCATAGGGATGGCTCCCTGTCCATCCAGTACTGGCCTGGCCAGTCCACTGTGAGTGTCATGCACCAGCATCAAACATGCCAGATAATAGCAGTATAGATAGATAGTAACAGTCTCTTCTGGGCCCCTATTTGCAGGAAGAAATTTTCCTCAGGTCCATGCACCTCACAAACCTTCTCCTTATTCTTTGCAGCAGGCCTTCTATTTCCAGCCTGTAGGCTTGACCATTTCTCCACTCATATCGGTCGTCTCATCTTGGGAAGTCTTTAACATGAGTACACTTCAGACCCACCCGAGTTCCGAGGTCAGCGTTAATGGGCCTAATCTGATGGATCAGTCCAGTTGCTGCACATACTGTATTCCCTGCTGCACATCCACAGCCACAATTGAAATCAGTTTGTCATCTTCTTCTTTCAGTCCATAGGGAGACAACTGGACTCCTCTCATATTGGTATCAGTGATCAACCATACGAATCGATGATAATGGTCATCTGAATCTACTGGTAGGTAGAGTAGGCACCTACTGACCTGTAGCTATGGGGCTGATAACCACTGATAACGTCCTTTCAATCAAGTGATACTAAACTAAACAAGCGCATATATACGAGAACTGGGGGACTGGGGGATTCTGAAGAAAAATGTAGCTCATTGTTCCACATGTTTGAAATATGTGGTTTGTAATAAAATGTATAATTTAGGTTATTTCATAACCAGAAAATGGTTATTATAGTCTAACCCCATTATATTCCTTCAAAACACCAAAAGCGCCTCAAAAGTATCACAAGCGGTTAAAACACACCGTTGATATACACGCATCTAGAAATGTTGATATACAACATTTTTTGTTCTGAAACGGTGACGTTCAACATATCTGTGGTTTGCAGAAATGTACAAATACCTACGTTTTCTTCTGGAAACTGGGTTGCATTAACAATCGAACACCTGTACACCATATTATTCCTGGCAACATGATCATCTTACACTGATCAGATAGGAGATCACAAACCACAATCACAAGGCTTGCTTGACAGTGCTTGTTGCCCTGGGCGCTTACCAATTTGCATCAGAGTAAGAGAAGAAAAGTTAGAATAGGAAACATAAGTGGGATTGCCTTCCCTCCCCCCACGGAGGTCTATAGGGCAGAGGTAATAGGATACCAAACGTACAATGAGTTCAGTGCAAGGAATGAAACAAGCCAAACTGGAAGAGAAGAATAACTGCCATGAAGACCTTTAGAATCATTTCACTATAGTCAAACAAACCTGTCCGCACATACAATTATGTACAGGCGACTTTAACCTCATTCCCTTTAACCTAGTTGAAGTTGATATATATATATATATATATACATACATACATACATATCTATCTCCATGTCCCTGGTCAGTCATTTAATAAAACATAGTAACCTGAGTGCTACAGGTGGGTGTACACTCTGTATACCAGTGTACAGTGTACACTCTCACAGTGTGTCAAATACACACATCAGCACACACACACACACAAGCATGAACATACATGCTTATTTGCTGCGGAGTGAGTTTGTTTGACGCCTGAGGGCCCGAGCTGTCCTCTTTTACGTGCCGGTGCAGAATGTACCCTCAGTTTACAGTGTAGCTTGGCATGTACATGGGATCACAGCAACACACCACGATGAAGAACTCTTTTCTTCTTTTACTGGTAAGTGCAACTCTTCTACTATTCTTAAACGCTCTGGGATGAGAACGTTGGCGGTTTGATAATTATTTTGGAAAAACTACAATAAAATATTAAAAAAACATCATGAGAATTGATGATGAGGTTAAAGTTATAGAAGGGGTTTTTGTCCATCATGTGTCTGTGAGACACCCCGCCTATATCCACATTTATTTGAGTGGTGTGCTGAAATATTTATTTGATCGTGGTGTGAATTTAGCACTTACTCTCTCCAAAGACAGGCAAGGCGACATTTTGTGAGGGAAAACCCCCAGAAAATCTCCCTATTTTTCACAGCCTAATATTGGCAGATTACGTTTGAACGTAAAATCTATTCAACTTATCTGACATTAGTTAAATCTAGTTCTCTCTCTTCTCCTCTTTCTGTCTGTTGTCTTTTTGTCGTCTTCTTCCTCTGCCTCTCAAAGATACTGCTGCTGTCGCTCTTGCACAAGGGGGTCATCCCTATGTTCCCACAGCCCTATGTTCCCACAGCCCTATGTTCCCCCATTTCTAAGATTTTGCCCTATTATTATGTACATTAGGGAATGGCCATACCTGTGATGTGGGGATGTAGGCCTGAGGGAAAATAGGGCTGGGGGAACATAGGGCCTAATCTTGATGGGAGGAAAATTTCTTAGAAATGGGGGAACATAGGGCTGTGGGAACATAGGGCCTATTTTTGATGGGGGAACCTAGGGCTGGGGGAGCATAGGGCTGTGGGAACATAGGGCCTAATTTGGGGGAAAATCCTTGGGGGAACATAGGCCTGGGGGAACATAGGGCCTATTTTTGATGGGGGAACCTAGGGCTGGGGGAACATAGGGCTGTGGGAACATAGACACGCTCCCCCTTCTTGCATAGCATATGCCAGGGTCCACACAAAGGGTCCAACAAACACTCCCGCAAAACAAACACGACCCGGGTTCAGAACACGCCCGGCGGATCAGTGAGAAAGATCACGCTTCCTGGGGGGGGGAGGTTAACTCCAGCAGCCCCACGCGCACCACAACAAAATCCACCCGCGCTCTGAGCAGCGATGCGTCTCTAATTGGAGGCAGCTCTTAAGAGTCATTCACGGCACCACGCGGAGGTCATTATTCCCCCCGTACTCCACCGCCATCCAGTCCGGCACCACGCAGAGCTGTTCACAACGGCTGCTTCACTTCGTGTTTTTGTGTTGCCACTAAAAAAAGACCTTTGTAAAGCGACACAGGCTAAAGGTAGGCAGTCAGAAACACTCATCTGTGTTTCGGGTTGATGGAAATGCGAGGCCTTCTTTCCGGGGGTTTATTAAAGGACGTTGTGCGCTTCGAGTGAGAAAGCGAAAGTGAAGAAATGAGGGGAGACGGGAAGATGATACGAACGTATGTGTCAAAGGAATTGCATTTGTTTTTGGAGAATTACAGCCATTGCAAAATAAAGAAAGAGAGATAAGGAAATACATCTATAAATGAGGAAAGAAAATAAAAATGTAAAGGAGAGAAATAAAGACTTGTAAGGCTAGGGGCTTGTGCAAGTTTTTTGTCTGGGTTTACCAACACTGGAAAATGTATAACTGTATCCCAATGCAGGTAATAAAGTAATGACTATAGCTTTATATTTCGCAGGGGTGGCATATTTCTTTGTTGGTTATCCTCATTTTCACTTCATCTTTATTGCAAACCTTTTGATGTATTTATTTGCTGTACTGAATTGATCTATTTATTGTATTAGCTGACTCAGGCTGACCGTGCACCGCTTACAATATGCTTACCAACCTGGCAACTATAGGTAGATGGAATATAACAAGATTATTTTAGACCGGTTTAACTGATGTGAACATACCGGTACACACCATTCTCTCTCTAGCGTTGTAAAACACAATCGCAAATGGCTGTGTGTTCGTCGTCATTAAAACAATGGCTGCCTAATGTAGGGTACACTGCTCTGGGGTAGCTGTACAGCTGCTCAGTTAGCTTTCTGTGCTAATTGATCGCCTCTGGGATTTTCAACACGGGTGAATTTTCGGTTGATGTTCTACACTTCATCCATGTATTTGCATGTCGCCCTATGGGTGCTTATTTACACGCATGTGTGTGTGTGCGCGCGCTTAAAGAATTAAAGACGTTATCGCCATCATTTATTCATGCGCGTTCTTGAAGAGTTCTCCGAAGACGGCGAGGTTCACGCGGGGGTTGAGTTGCGCGCCGAGGCCTTAATGACGGCCAAGAGAGGGATTTGTTGGAGAACAAAAGAGCGTGGATCCCATTGTCCAAAGGAGGTTGGCAGGAACTAAAAATCATGAGATTATTCATTCGGTTAGGATAGAGTTTAGACGAATGGTCTCCGACGTCTGGCTTCCTTTTGTTTTTCTGTCTTTAATGAGGACTTGAACAACAGTCTATGCAGCCTAAGACAGATGCCCCGGCATTGGAGCCAGAACACAGACGGAGGAAACAACAAAGAGACGGAGAGATAGCCGTTGGATCTCTCCTGTCTTTCAGTAATATTTCAAACTCACAGTGGCGGACTTAAGGAAAGATCAAATGCACAGGAAGTAGAGATTTAGCCGTTCAGCTCA